>PVJN01003404.1:0-100795 GCA_004026805.1 Lasiurus borealis
CAAACACACAAGATGGCTGCCCCCATGTGGTTTAAAGATGGCCACCTCCATGTGGACACAAGATGGCCATCAGGGGAGGGCAGTTGGGAGTGACTAGGCCAGCAGGGGAAGAAAGTTAGGGGTGACCAGGCTGTCAAAGGAGGGCAGTTAGTGGTGATCGAGCCAGTAGAGGAGGGCAGTTGAGGGTAACTAGGCCTACAGGGGAGGACAGTTAGGGATGACTAGGCTGGCAGGGGATGGCAGTGAGAGGTGACCAAGCCGGCAAGGGAGGGCAGTTAGGGGCAATTGGGCCAGCAGGGAAGCAGTTAGGCATTGATCGAACTGGCAGGGGAGTGATTAGGGGGTGATCAGACTGGCAGGCAGAAGCGGTTAGGGGCAATCAGGCAGGCAGGGAGGCAAGTGGTTGGGAGCCAACAGTCCTGAATTGTGAGAGGGATATCCAACTGCCTACCAGGATCGGGCCTAAGTGGGCAGTCAGATATCCTTTGAGGGGTCCCTGTGCTTAAATTTTGTGCACTGAGCCTCTAGTTTTATATATAACAGACATTATAAGAGATTGGCTCACATGATTATGGAAGCTAAGAAGTCCCACAATCTTCCCTGTGCAAGCTAGAGGTACAGGAGGTAATTCCAGTCCAAACCTGAAGGCCTGAGAATCAGAAACACTGATGTTCAGGGACCAGAGAAGATGGTTGTCCCACTTCAAGCAGGAGAGCAAATTTGTCCTTTCTCACCTTTTTGTGTTATTCAGGCCCACAACAGATTAGAAGATGCCCACCTGCATTGGTGAGGGCAATCTTTTTAAACCAACCTGTTCAAATGCAATCTCTGCCAGAAACACCTTCACAGAATACTTTACTAGCACTGTAGACATCCCTTAGCCAAGTCAACTTGACATACAAAATTAATCATCACACCCTGTATGAGTGAAGGATAGCCCACTATCAGTGGTCCTTGATTTCTGTTTGACATTCCAAGGGGATAAGAGGCAATTAAAAATAAAAATGAAAGTGGAGGAGACACATCAGTACCACCTGGTTCCCTGAGAAAAATAGAGCAGTTAATCAGCATGGATGGTAAGATCTCTGGTCATACACTAGATATTCTTTTATAAAAACTTGTGGGTGAGGTTACTGCATTTGAAATGTTTTATTCTCATGTGGGCTCTACTCTCTTTGCCTTCCTATCTCAGAATAAAGCAGATTCCACTTTCTGGAGACTGGCCAGCCATTCTTCTTTTAAAAAAATGTGTTTTTCTTTTTAATTTTATTGATTTCAGAGAGGAAGGGAGAGGGAGAGAGAGAGGATCATTAATTGGCTGCTTCCTGCATGTCCCACACTAGGGATCGAGCCCACAATCCAGGTGTGTGCCCTGACCAGGAATCGAACCATAACCCCTGGTTTATAAGTCAACACTTAACCACTGAGCCTCACCAGCTGGGCTGGCCAGCCATTCTTTTTTCCAGAAGTTCCCAACTGGAGGAGGATATGTGACTAGTTTTATAGATTGGGGGTATTGTTACTTGCCTTGTAGGCTCTAGACCTGATTCTTCAACTTTCCTGGGTAAGAAGTGAACTACCCAATATCTTTCAATTCTTCTGATCCTGACTAAATTACCTAGAGTTTGTTTTTGTTGTTTGTCACCAAAAACCCTGATTGATACCTAACTGAGACTCCTTGGCACAATGACAGCCAAATGTGATATAAATATGATACAGTCAGGGCCTGTCACAAAAGGGACAATCAAGTGAATTGTTTAATAACTATATTTTACTTAGATCCTCTGCTCTGTTTCTCTTCTCTCCTTCCTCTATTCATGGTAGCTGCATCTATTGTAATAGAAATGGTGCAGTAAAGTTTTCTTCTCTGGATCTTAGGACCAAATCCCTTCTCGCCCCTTAGTTGTAGCTAAGCCTTGAGTACACAGTGATAGATGAATAATAATAGAGGAAAGGAAATAGGAAGTAAGGGAGAGCTGATAAGAAGTGTGGATGTAGACTGTTTAGAAATCAGTACTCTACAAAAGAGTTCTGGAAAGAGAAAATACATATTTTTTACTTTCTGGGCCATGGCATGAAAGTAGCCATAAACATCACATAATAAAATGGGTGCCATTGTGTTCCAATAAGACTTTATTTACAAAAACAGGTGTTCAGCTGGATTTGGGTTATAGTTTGCTGACTCTTGCTTTAGATTCTAGGTTTGTTTTGTTTTTTCTTCATTTAAAATTTAGGGATAGTTTTCTTATATTCATTCATTCATTCTGTAATCACTTATTGAATGCTTATTTTGTTTCCACAGTCAAAACTTCCTATCTATAGGTCACGGAGCTCACAGTGCGGGGTTGACCTGCTAGAAGTATTGTCCTCTTGTTGCCTTAGTTATATCTGCTCAACCTTATCTCTTCAGTTCATACAGGCCCAAATAACTACTACCAGAACCCTTATTTCTCTTGCCATGAGTTATATAGATTTGGATTCCTCAATGTTTCCCAATGCATTCCTTCCCTTGACTCAGGGTGGACTCTGTGTCTACTTTGGCCAAAAGAATCACGCAGATGTGAGTCTGTGTAATATCTGAAGAGATTGCCGGTTTGTACTTTCTATCCCTTGCAACATTTGTTCTTAGAATCTAGGCTTCATGCTATGAGAAAGCCTCAAGAGCTTCATGGAGAAACCAGTGTGGAGAGGACCCAATACTAATTTGCTAGCCATGAGAATGAGTCAGAAAATGCATCTTCCAGCCATGGTCAAGCCATCCTAACTGATACTGTGTGGAGCAGAGTTGAACTATCCCCACTGAGCCCAGCCCATATTATATATTCACCAGCAAAATATATGATGCTGTTTTAAGCCTCTAAATTCTGGGAGATTTTTAATGCAGTAATAGGTACCCAGGATACTCACCTTGGACTGAAAATAGTTATTATCAGCCTTTAATAGATGAAGGTTCTGAAGTTTAGAAAAATAAAGCACACTTTACCCATGGTTTCACAACTAGTAAATTACAGAATTAGGTTTTAAACCCAGGCCTCCCAGATTCCAAAGCCGAGGTTATCTGCCTTGTTAATCTACTTTGTTGTTTCTCTAAAAGCAATAAACTGAACTGAAATGAAATGAAAGAAAAGGAGATAATAATAAGACCATAGAAGATTGCCTAGCTTAGACTGTCTGGTGCCACTCTTTGGAGAAATATTTTAGGATTACAATTCTCCCCACCATCACACTCACATCTGGGCCCTGCCTATGATAACTAAACTTATTTTTTTTAAAAAACTGCTGTCCTAGCACTTATCACATACTCTACTGGCCTGTTTCCTGCACTTGGCTGAAACGGCTCTATGTATTCCTATGTCTGAGTTAGTGCTTGCTTCATAGAAAAGTTTAATAAATCTTTGGATGGAAGAATAAATTCTAGTATGTATTGTGGATGCACAAAGAACTTTTAAAGTTATATTAAGTTATGCTACTATTAGACATGTGCTATCTATAACTTGCAAAGAAAGGCAAAGATGTATAAATAGTTAATAAGTTATCTCATCCATCCATTGCTACCCACACCTGCCTCCCCAAGTTAATCCACGTTAATAAATCTAGTTGCGTCCTTCCATGCTTTTCTTCATGTTCATACACATTTGTACATAAACAAATTATATAGTTTTTGGCTTGTTTGTTATTATTCAAATGTTGCCTTTCCATTTATCTGCAAGTTGTAAGCTAGTGTGTAGGTATAAAAAGCATAGATTCTTGAGTCAAACTGATTAGGCTTGAATCCTGGCTCCTTGCTTACTAGTTCTGGTATTTGGTAAATCATTTAACCATGTTAGCTTATGTATAAAGTAGGGAATATAATAGTTCTCATAAGATTGTAAAGTGTACAACACAGAGCTGATACATACATAGCAAGCATTTAAAGGTATCAGCTACTATACTTGCCATTGGTAGATAGGGTCTCACTCATTTTTAAATAGCTGTATAAAGTTGCATAGAATAGAAGTACCAACATTCATTTGACCGTTTCTAATGAGGGCCTTTAGTTTCCAATCTAGTTTACCACTTCATATGTTGCTACAATAAACACTTTGGGACTTAAATGTTGGTGTTTTTCCCCCCTCATAGCATAGATTACTCAAAGAGGGATTATTTGTGTCAATTTAATTGAGTAGAGCTATACCTGGCATGGGGAGGGTGTATCTGTCTCCATATAACTGGGTCTCAGAAATGTATGCAATACCAGCCTGTGTAGAGATTAACTACTGCAATCCTCCTGTCCCAGAGACCTGGCAACCATTGTCTATAGCCAGAAATCAAGCGAGCTGCCATTAGTCATGTGTCCATCTTACTTTTGGTTAGAAGTTCAGATGGGTTCTTTTGGTCTAGATCTCAAACCCCTAGTAGCTGAGAACTTTGTCTTTTTAGATACATTTATTTTATTTTTTAACCTTTTAAAAATATATTTTTTATTGATTTTAGAGAGAAAAGGAGAGGGAGAGAGAAACATCAATGATGAGAGAGAATCATTTATTAGTTGCCTACTGCATGCCCCACACTGGGAATCAAGCCTGCAACATAGGCATGTGCCTTGACCAGGAATTGAACTGTGACCTCCTGGTTCATAGGTCAACACTCATCTACTGAGCCAAACCAGATACATTTATTTTAATAGTCATGTAGGTGAGTTTTGAAGAAATGCTCCATAATGAAATGACACTGGAATAATCAGTTTTTTTAAGCTTACCAGTAGAAGAGCATTTGCATAAAATTAAAAACTCAGAAAGAAATAACAGGCCAATCCTCTACAAAGTGAGTATACCATGTTCTTTCATATCTAATGCCCTAGATAACTCAGGTCTTAACTGATCCTCCACTTGGGCATCTGTTGGTAATTCCAGCAGCCCTGAATGAAAGTGCCTGCTCCCTCGTCCAGCATTCCTTCAGCAGAACAGGGTATCTCTTTGCCAACTTGGGTTCTTCTTGTTCCCTTTTCTCATTGCCCCTTTCCTTAGAGCTCAGACCCTTGGATCAGCTCGCATTACTACCTCAGAGATTTAGAAGTAGATTATTTTCAAATCGCTATTTCCTTACAACAAAAGCAGCTTTTGGGATTTTTCCGGTACTGAGCACCTCCCAAGTTCCTAAAACAGAATACGTAATATTCCTTGATATGTTCCTGCTTATCACTGATCTTTCTTCCAAAATATTAAAAAGAAATATTTATTGCTCCCCTTCTGCTACTTTCTAGTGGAAATGACTACCGATTCACCTCCCAGAATAAACAGGCCTCAGGCACCCATGAACACAGAAAGCACTCAACCTTACAGAGGCATTTGAATCTGTACTCAGCAGTCATTTTTTTTTTGTCAGTATCAAAACAAAACTAGGAGGCTAAGCCCTGAGTTCTTCCCATCAGCCTTTTGTCAACGTGAAACTGGAGAACACGGGGCAACAAATATAAAGAGTATGAGGGAGAATAAGTGATTCTAACAACCTGATTTACCTTAATATTTTCTTTCTTTCTCTTTTTTAAAATATATTTTATTGATTTTTTTTTACAGAGAGGAAGGGAGAGGGATAGAGAGTTAGAAACATCGATGAGAGAGAAGCATCGATCAGCTGCCTCCTGCACACTCCCTATTGGGGATGTGCCAGCAACCAAGGTACATGCCCTTGATTGGAATCGAACCCTGGACCTTTCAGTCTGCAGGCTGATGCTCTCTATCCACTGAGCCAAACTGGTTTTGGCCACCTTAGTATTTTCTATGCAATGCTTCAACAGCAGCAATATGGCTTGGCAGAATCCTAAAAATGGGCTCACATTATTGCGGTTGACTTCAAATAATTTTTGTTGTTGTTCCTCGTTTAGATCTCTTTTCTACTCTTAAGCTGACTTCAGGCTCTGACCACATTCTACATACATGTACTTTCTAAACCCACTTATTTTCACTTCTAGTCTGAGGCCTTGGAGGCAGAAGGAGAGAAGTTGTGAGGCCATTGCTTCCCACAGCCGAAGAGCACACCTCCCAAGGACTGTTTTCAGAAAGGTCTTTCCGTGAGGTCATTTTTCAGGATGTGTTGGTCCCTGGTCAGTTATCCAAACTGCAAATTGGCTTGGCAGCCCTTTGGAAATACTATAAACAAATGGGCTGCTCAAAATTTTTATAATTTCTTGTGCAGAGACAAACTCTTAATTATGCCAAATTACTCCTATCTTATCCTTTTCTAATTCCCCTGCTTTTCTAGGCCAAGTTGTAGAGATCTAGAAAAGATGCAGCATTTCACACCGAGGAGGAGCAGAATGAGAGACACTGCCTTTCAAAAAAGGTTCAAACTACCCAATTAAAAACCAAAACAAAACGGAGCTAAAATGAAAGGAAGGGCAAAGTTATGTTAGGTAAAGTCTAACAAAAATAAAGCAGTGACACTATTTAGTGAAATATACCTGAATTAAAAGTAAAGATTAAATTGAACTAAGAAGGATTTATTGAGAAGATGCTACAAGAAGAAAAAAGTTATAAATCAAGCCTAAGTAATAGGACCAAAATACATAAAGGAAATAATTGCTAGTAATGCTAAGAGAAAATGAAAAATACATGACAATAGTGGTAAAATGTAGTATAACTATCATAATTGACGTATCAAATATTCAAAATTTAAATTAGAATATAAAGCTTTGCAAATTTGCATATTCAATTAGTATAAGGATTTAATAGTATATTGTTAAGTGTGTCCAATGAACAGAAAAATCACATTTTTTTCATACTATGTATGAAAAATATGTAGCACCAGACCAAACATTAGGCCACAAATAAAATCTCTATATATTCTAGAGGCATATATACTAGGTTATATTCTTGGATGATAATCAAAATCTAAAAATATTCAAAGGTAGCTATATGTATGTGTTTAAGTCACACATACAACTGAAATTGAGAACATTCTCTAAGTGCATCTTGGATCAGATATTTTAAAAAGCTAAAACTACAAATTAATTGTAATTAAGTGATTATAAGAGGTCAGTGTACTGTTAATAGGATGTGATAAAAAATATAGAAATGGAAATACAGAGTTCAATATATAAGATATTAGGGCACAATAAGAATGTAAGTTATAAAATAATCTGAATAATTCTTTAAGAATATTTGTTAATATTTACATAATTATTTTTTTTCTAAAGGGATAAATACAGTGGTAGTATTGTTGGTTGCATATCAAAGAGCAATTTCTTCTGATTTCTTTCTTGTAACCAGATGCTACTTTTATTTAGATGGTAAGCAGCCACATGCTTCAGGGGAGAATAGGTCCCTTCCCATCCTTAAGAGGCAATTTATAGTTGGTCTAAGTCAGGCATATCAATTTTAATTTATGAGTGCATGTGGCAAAATTCAGGTCGACCTGAGGAAAAATTGGCAGTGAGCCTTTGGCAAAGTCTTCATTGATCATGTACAGGGACTTTGATCATATCCTACTTTCTGCCACTGAACAACTGTATGAAGATGAGGTACTTGGAGCTGCTGCAGCCATCCTGTGACCCTAAAGATGAAAGGCTGAGTTCAAAAGCCAAATACTCAGGACAGGAGGCTAAAAGGTAGGAAGACCCTGGGTCCTTGATGACCTTATCTACTGAACATAACTATGCTGGAGCTGCCCTTTCTCTGAGTTTTCTATTGTGTGGCATACATGTCTCAGATGTGGTCAAACATTTTAATGATTTGTTCTTGGTCTTTTGTAACATCACTTCCCCAAGGGCAGCATTCTTCCAGAGGTCTAAAGTTTACTCCCCCTCCATCCAAGCTCCAGAATTCTTGAGGCCTTTGTTGCAACTCCATTTCAGTTTAATTCTCCTTCTGATCAATCATATTTATTGTCTCATTCACAATTGCTTATCCCAAAGGAATTTCCTAATAAACTTTATTCATGCAACTCTCCATCTCAGAATCAGTTCCCAAGGGGCTTAACATAAGCCTTGTGGGCCAGTATAGAAGAGAGAGCGATGTTGATGAGTGGAAAAATTCAGATACATATTTAAAGCAGTACTGGTATGATTTTCTGTTGGATTTTATATGGGATGTGAGCGGAGGAGAGTGAATAAGGTTTATCTAAATATGAGGTTGAGAAATTAAGTGAATTGAGGTGCCAATTACCAAGTGGGAGAATCACTGGAAGAGAATGTGTGAAGTCTACTTAAGAATTAGCAAAAAATAAAAATAAAAAAAAATTAGCTATTAAAGCTTTATTTTTTTACAAGTATACTTTTTACTACATGGAGGTGGAATAATATATTTGTGTTGTTGTTTTTTTAAATATTTTTTTATTGATCTCAGAGAGGAAGGGAGAGGGTGAGAGAGATAGAAACATCCATGATGAGAGAGACTCATGGATTGGCTGCTTCCTGCAAGTTTCTCACTGAGGATCAAGTCCACAATCCAGGCATGTGCCCTTGACCTGAATCGGACCTGGGATCCTTGACATGAGACAAGATGTCAAATTTTCACCCCTCTGTTTATCATTACACAAAAAGTGCAACAAGATAAATAGGGTAAGAGAAATAAGAACTAAAAATAAATTAAGAAGTGGTTTGGCTGCATATAAGGGACATTTCAAAATAACAATCAATTTAAACAAAATAGAAAAGTTTTAAATTTTTTTTATTTTTGTCATTTCAGAAATTCAGAGATGGGCCATCCAGGGCTGGTGCAGTAGTTCTGAGAAGTCATCAACCACCAAGATACCCTCTGACTTTGTGCTTTGCCATCATGAATGCTTGATTTTCATTCTCAATATGCCTTATGTTCCAAAATTCTTTCTGGAATTCCAACAGTAAGGTTATATTCCAGGTAATAAATAGGGTGTGGAAGGGATGAAGAGGTGCACATAATTAGCTATCCTTATTTGAAATACCTGTTGCAGAAATCTCACCCATCATCTTCTACATATGGCCTCATGGCTAATATCTGGCCATTGGAATGTGAACACAAGTGGTGTGTGTGATGTCAGCTTTATTTAGTTAAAAGAAAATCTGACCCCCTTATGATCCCCTCCTCATTGTAAACTATAATATGGACATGCCAGTCACCCAGGTTTAAACATGCATTTGAGCAAAATTCCTTAAGGAAAGAAGAGAATCAGGATGGAAGAAAAATTGGTTTTCTACATGTAAATAACACTAGGTCCCTACCTTACACCATCCATGAATATAAATGCCAAATGGATCAAAAGCATAAAAGTGATAAAATAAAATTTCAAAAAATTTATGGGTTCAGGAGGAATTTCTAAATAAGACATAGAAACAAAAGTTTAATAGAAAAGATTGAAAATTTTATATCATTAAATTTTAAAACTTCTTGTAGGTAAAGGGAACTATAAACACATTAAAAATAGAAGATAGGCATGTAGCTAAACGCCTAATATTCCTACCCATCGGTAAGAAAACTAAACAATGCATTAGAAATGTACACAAACATTTGCACAATCAATTTAAAAGAGAAAATTCAGGAGAATCCAAGATGGCGGCATAGGTAAACACCTACACTGCTGCCTCACATAACAATTTCAAAACTACAACTAAAAGACAGAACAGACATAATCCAGAACCACAGGAAAGCTGGCTGAGTGGAAATTCTACAACTAGAGGGAAAGAGAGGAGCTCACGGAGACCAAGAGAAGCTGCAAAAAGCTGAGGTACGGAGACGCGCGTGTGGAGAGTGCGGGGTGCTGGAGTACCTGGATGGTTTTCTCTGGCAGGAGGGAAACGGAGATTCTCAAAGGCATTGAATCCCTTATCCTACGACAATAAACCCAAGAACCAGCCGAAACTCATATGGGGGGGAGTTTGGACTGTGAAAAGAGAAAGGTGCGTGAAAATTTAGGGGAGTTGCAAAAGATCAGAGGTCTGGTGGCACGCACGGCATTGCATGCACAGGACAGACTGCTGATTGTGCCGCTGGCTTTAGCAAGTAGGTAGGAAACAGACCCTTCCAACTGTGCCACTTCTGACTCCACTAAGCCCCAGTTTGGGTGAAGTCTTGGGGACCTAGACTCCTAAGGTCGTGGAATGCAGGGGAGCCCGAAAGTCAGTGGTCTAGAGGTACTGTGCATGCGCACAAGGACCGCTCTAGCGATTACCCAGTCGTGTGAGACTCAGGGACTGAATGGCGAGGCCAACTGGAAGGCAAGGCGGTACCTTAAGCCCTGAGACTCCACCCATCCCAAGCTCAACAGAGAAGCTTCTGTAGTTTTGCAAGTCTGGTATCATAGGGCTGAATCCAACACAGAAGTTCTCCAGGCATAGTGAAAATGCCGAGACAAGGGAAGGGATCACAAACAAAAGTGATGGATATAGAGTTCAAAACCACGCTTGTAAGGTTTTTCAATAATATCCTAGAAAAGTTGGGTAAATTTAGCGAGACCCAAGAGGAGATGAAAAAGGACCAACTAGAGATGCAAAAGATTCAACTAGATATGGAAAAGTACAAACTAGAGATGGAAAAGGTCCAACTAGAAATTAAACATACACTGACTGAAATAAAAAAATATTATACAGAGTCCTAAAAGCAGACTAGAGAAAGGCAAGAATCAAGTCAAAAATTTGAAATATAAAGAAGCCTAAACCACTCAACTGGAAAAGCAAGAAGAAAAAAGAATCCAAAAATGTGAAGATAATGTAAGGAGCCTCTGGGACAGCTTCAAGCGTGCCAACATCAGAATTGTGGGGGTGCCAGAAGAAGAGAGAGAGCAAGATACTGAAAACCTATTTCAAGAAATAATGACTGAAAACTTCCCACATCTGGTGAAAGAAATAGACTTACAAGTCCAGGAAGCAAACAAAACCCCATATAAAAGGAATCCAAAGAGGACTACACCAAGACACATCATAATTAAAATACCAAGAGCAAAGGACAGAGAATATTAAAAGCAGCAAGAGAAAAACAGTTCATTACCAACAAGGGAGCACCCATACAACTGTCAGCTGATTTTTCAACAGAAACGATGCAGGCCAGACGGGAGTGGCAAGAAATATTCAACGTGATGAATAGCAAGAACCTACAACCAAGAATAATCTATCCAGCAAAGCTATAATTCAGAATTGAAGGGCAGATAAAGAGCTTCACAGATAAGAAAAAGCTAAAGGAGTTCATCAACTCCAAACCAGTATTATATGAAATGCTGAAAGGTACTCTTTTAGAAGAGGAAGAAGAAAAAGGTAAGATAAAAAATTATGAAAAACAAATATATATCTATCAACAAGTGAACTAAAAATTAGACCAACAGAATAAACTGGTGAATATAATAGAATCAGGAGCACAGAAAGGGAATTGACTGATCATTCTCAGGGGGAAATGGGTGAGAGGTGTACAGGGAGGGACTAGACAAAAATCATATACCTATGGATGAGGTCAATGGGAAGGAGGTAAGGGCAGAGGGAAGGGTGGGAGTTGGGTGGAGGGGAGCTATGGAGGAGAAAAAAGAGAAACAAATGTAATAATCTGAATAATAAAAGATTAAAAAAATAAAATAAATAAAAGAGAAAATTCAAAATGGCCAAAAAAACAGATAAAATTAGCTCAGCCTTGCTGTTGATCAGGGAAATGCCAATGAAAACAATAAGGTGTTTTTCTTCACAATGGCAAACATTGTCCAGAACAAGAAAACAGCCTTACTTTCTTTTTTAAAAAATTTAATAAATATTTGTTGTTCAGATTATTACAATTGTTTCTCTTTTTTCCCCCCATAGCTCCCCTCCACCAGGCTCCCACTCCTCCCTCTAACCTTACCTCCCCATCCCATTGTCCTCATCCATACGTGTATGATTTTTGTCCAATCTCTCCCTGCACCCCCTCACCCCGTTCCCTCTGAGAATTGTCAGTCTACTCCCTTTCTATGCCCCTGATTCTATTATATTCACCAGTTTATTCTGTTCATCAGATTTTTTTATTCACTTGGTTTTTAGATTCACTTGTTGAAAGGTATGTATTTGTTGTTCATCATTTTTATCTTTACCTTTTTCTTCTTCCTCCTCTTCTTAAAGAGTACCTTTCAGCATTTCATATAATACTGGTTTAGTGGTGATGAACTCCTTTAGCTTTTTCTTATCTGTGAAACTCTTTATCTGACCTTCAATTCTGAATGATAGCTTTCCTGGGTAGAGTAATCTTGGTTGTAGGTTTTTGCTATGCATCACTTTAAATATTTCTTGCCACTCCCATCTGGCCTGCATAGTTTCTGTTGAGAAATCTGCTGGTAGTCGTATGATGCTCCCTTGTAGGTAATTAACTGTTTTTCTCTTGCTGCTTTTAAAATTCTCTCTTTGTCTTTTGCTCTTGGTATTTTAATTATGATGTGTCTTGCTGTGGTCCTCTTTGAATTGCTTTTGTTTGGGGTTCTGTGCACTTCCTGAACTTATAAGTTTATTTCTTTCACCAGGTGGAGGAAGTTAATAGTTATTATTTCTTGAAATAGGTTTTTAGTATCTTGCTCTCTCTTTTCTTCTGGCACCTCCATAATTCTGCTGCCCAGAGGCTCCTTACACTATCTTCACATTTTTGGATTTTTTTTTTCTTTTTGCTTCTTTGTATTTCAAATCTTTGACTTGATTCTTGCTGTACTCTAGTCTGCTGTTAGGTCTCTGTATAATATTTATTTATTTATTTATTTATTTATTTATTTATTTATTTATTATACATATCTCCCCATTGCCCCCCTCCCTCTCAGGCATAACCCAACCCCCTGTGTCTATGTTCATTGGTTATGCTTATATGCATGCATACAAGTCCTTTGATTGATCTGGTCTCTGTATAATATTTTTTATTTCAGTTCATGTATGTTTAATTTCTAATTGGTCCTTTTTCATATCTTCGAGGTTCTTGCTAAATTTATTGTCCTTTTCTAGGAAATTCTTGAAAAATCTTATAACCATGGTTTTGAACTCTATATCCAGTTGTGTATTTTCCTCCATTTATTTCGTTTGTGATCTGTTTTTTTTTTGTCTTTGCATTTTCGCTGCTTCCCTGAGTTGGTAGAGTACCTTTGTGTATTAGGTGTCCTTTATGGCCCAGTAGCTCTGCCTCCCCAGTTACCTAAGGCGGACTCTCTTGGTGCACTCCTTTGGACATCATCCAAAACCACAGGAAAGCTGGCTGAGTGGAAATTCTACAACTAAAAGGAAAGAGAGGGCCTCACAGTACTGGGGTTCAGTGCAGTCAGAACTGGGGTTCAGTGCAGTCAGGAGTTTTGGTCTCCCTCCTACTATAGGAAGAAGACCATGTATCTGCTGCCTGTCCTCTCCACGTGCATGTCTCTGTACCTCAGCTTTTTGCAGCTCCTCTGAGTCTCCATGATCCTCTCTCTTTTCTTCTAGTTGTAGAATTTCCACTCAGCCAGCTTTCCTGTGGTTCTGGATGATGTGTACAGCCTTGTTGTAGTTAAGTCTTGATTGTTGTTGGTATCACTGGGAGGAATTGACCTCCAAGCCAAATGGTTGTGAGGATCAGCTGTGTCTATGCCTGGAGAACTTCTGTGCTGGAGTCAGTTTTATGATACAAGACTTGCAAAATTGCAAAAGCCTCTGTGGTTAGCTTGGATGGGGCAGAGTCTCAGGGCTGAGCAGACAGCCTTGGATTCCTGTCAGCCCTGCCCTACACAGCCCCTGAGTTTCAGTGTCCCTTGGTAATCACTACAGTCCTCTTTGCATGCACTTACATTCATGAGCCTTCAGACCTCTGCCTTTTGTGGCTCTCCTGAGTTTCCGTGCACTCCTCCCTTTTCCCAACAGTCCAGACTCCCCCTGTATGAATCTCGCCCGGAACTGGGGTTCAGTGCAGTCAAGAGTTTCAGTCTCCCTCCTACTAGGGAATGATGGCCACATACTCCGCCACCCATCTTCTCCACGTGCGTGTCTCCATACCTCAGCTTTTTGAAGCTCCTCTGAGTCTCTGTGAGCCCCTCTCTTTTCTTCTAGTTGTAGAATTTTCACTCAGTCAGCTTTCCTGTGGTTTTGGATGATGCCCATTCTGTCTTTTAGCTGTAATTTTGAAATTGTTGTGTGAGGCAGCAGTTTAGGTGTTTACCTATGCTGTCATCTTGGTTTCTTCAGCCTTACACTCTATACAAAGGGTAACTATTTAATAAACAGAGGTAGGTTTGTGCCATAAAATATTATGCAGTTAATAAAATAATGAAGTAACTTTCTATATATTTGGAAATAAGTTTCTCCTATTTTTTTTAATAAAAAAGGCTTCTAGAATAATAAATATAGTTTGATCTCATTTTGGTAAAAACTAAGGGATTCTGCCCCTTGTAAGCAAGTAAATCCTTAAAAATGTATGTAAAAAAGAAATCTTGAAGGGTATTAGGTGGGCACATTTATTAAGGTAATTTCTGCATTACCACATGGCAGCTTTCAGGAGGCTGTAAGCAATGCTTTCTACTATTGACACTATTGTCCCATTTATATGTTTTCCATTATTTATAAAATCTAATTTACAAGTTTTGGCTTTTATAGTAGTACCATCTTCCAAGGGCACATTGATGAGATGATGAGGCCTTATAAAAGAGACATGCACAAGCTTGAATGTTGTTAGTGCTTCTTTAATACCTATATAAACATCTCTGAAACCTTTTAAGCACATTCATATCCAGATCTTCAAAAGTTGAATCTGCTGATAATTTTGTTCTTAAAAACATTTTTACAATATTTTGAGATTAGAATAAACTATTATTTAGGTAGTTAGCCTTAAAAAAGGCTATTAATTTTTGAGAGAGAATCTGACATGGAGCCAAGTCACTTTGACACTTGGGTAGAAACATTAACTTGTTCATGCCATTAGGATGCTATCTTTTAGTGAATCAGTAATGGGCTAAATGATTCTACACATAATGCCTATTTCCCAAGGAGATTCTTAAGAAGAACAGAGTTCATTATGTTCACTGATGCTGTGATATTAGGAATCAACAGAGAGACAAAGTAATCATTAGAAGATACACAAGTGTCAGAAGGACAAAGAGATAAGGCAGCAGAATGCAACAGAAATACTCTCTGCCTAGCAGAACTAGAGACCTGTACTACCCAGTTGTGCTGCTAGTTGGGTGACTATCTCTCTCTCTGTGCCATTATCTTTCCTCCAAGAATAAAGGACTTGTCTTAGGTTATTATAGACTTTTCAGCCAGTGTTCCTTCAGTTCCCGAGGTTCAATGAAGCTTTCTCAGAGGCAGAGGTGGGAGGGGTGGCAGAGGACTAGCAAAGGTAGGGCTCTAGCCTTCTCAGGTTGGATGAAACCAGAACAGCCCTGCTTCTCACTCTTTTATATACTAAGATCCTATGTCAAATTTGGTTTGAAATAAATTTGAAAACTTCTCCACCAGAGTTTTCCTTGTTCCCAAGCAATCCTCAAGATTCTGTGCTAATGAGAACTGGTGGAAGATATGACAGTGGACCTTCTTCACTTTTGAAAGATATTACAGTGGACTTTCTTTCACTTTGTCAACAGGAGCATTTCTCAAAGTACATTCTTTGAAGCTCTGTTTGATGTTAAGAGAAAAAAAAAGCAATGGGAGGGCTACAATGGGTAAATCTGGGAAATGAATACACCTCTCTTCTGGAGGTCCAAGTGGGAAATGACAGGTACTCCCAGGGAGCCAAGGCTCAGACACTGGGGGAGTGTTAGGCTCAGAGCACGCAGAGGCTGAGTTGTGAGAGATGGATGGTCAGATCATGGGGTGAGGGGATAGCCCCATCAGGCTCCACCACGCTCCTTAGTCACAGAAGATCCCTCCTGCTATCTGAAAGCAGCTGAGGGTGCTTTAGGGATTCATGCAAGCCCCTAACTCCACCTTATTCTCTCCTTCTCCCTCCCCACACCACTGTCACCACCATGGCCACAGCTGCCAGTGTCTGTGTAAGAGTTTGAAAATATCAGTATATAGTTTGGACATACAACCACCAGAAATGATGGAGAAGCAGCTTATAAATCTAGGCCAAGTGGTTAAAAGCCACTTGATCTGCCATAGCTGGTAAGGGTCAATGGATAGAGCATTGGCCTGCAGACTGAAGGGCCCCAGATTTGATTCTGGTCAAGGGCACATGCCAGGGTTGCGGGTGTGGTCCAATGTGCAGAAGGCAGCCAATGAATGATTCCCTCTCATCATTGATGTTTCTATCTCTCTCTTTCTCTCTGAAATAAATAAAAAATACAGAATATCCTATATAATAAAAGGCTAATATGCAAATTGTCCCTTAGAGTGGGAGTTTGACCAGGGGGCGGGAGCAGCTGGCCAACTGCCCACGGCCCTTGTCCTGGCTGTCCTGGCCTGATCAGGGCCGGCCTACCAGACCCCACCTGTGCAGGAATTCATGCACCAGGCCTCTAGAGTGTGTGTGTGTGTGTGTGTGTGTGTGTGTGTATCCGTGTATCCATTTGTCCCAAGCCATGATTCTGTAACACCTCCTGGTGGTGTTTCCCAGGCATCCTTATTCTCCTTGTTTTTCTCCCACATTCTGGGACTGTCTTCCCCTCAAATTCTGCAATTCTGACTGCCACTCTTCTTGATTTACCAGTTTGGCTCTATGTGTACTGGAAAGTAGCTTTCCTTTCCCAGCCAACTTCACATTGTTAATACATTGAGTCAATACAGATGTCCTATTCTGTTGGAACTTCCAGACTCATGGTGAACATCTGCTCCCTTGGGTACTGAGAACAGATTTGATCAGAGAAAGGAAAGAAAAGTACAGTCATCTGGGATAAGCCGGATTACCTCTCTCAAGGCTGCTGGACGAATTCCATGGCAGATCACCAGGCGAGGGCTTCCAGGTGTGCTAACAAGCTGCTGCTCCTCTGACTGTGCAAACACCAGAACATCGGATTCTGACAGCTACCTGGCACCGCGGATTTGCCCTCCAGAGCAATCTGATTCTCTCATAACATAAGTAAATAGCAACAATAACTAAAGTCAATGCAGATAGGAAACGTCTGGAAGGAAACACAACAAAATGTGAGCGATGATTTTCTCTTAGAAGTAGAACTAAGAATGATTTTTATTTTTTTAAAAAATCCCTTTCTGAATTTCATGACTGAAAAAAAAAAAGGTTTAGTTTAGAATCAGACAAAGCTATCTCAAGTTGAAGGCAATTCTATGCCCATAATGGGTAATATGCTGATTTAGTTTGGCTAAAAAGAAAAGTTACTAATTAGCTGGTATAAAAAAAGAGAGAGAAGGGAAGAGAGAAAAGCAGCCATTTCACCAGCATTGGTTATTAGAATGTAGTCAGTCTCCATTATAAGGTTATCCTATAGAATAAAATAATACTATGCAAATTAACTGTCACTCCGTGACAAAATGGCGGCATCCATAACCACAAGATGGTGGCAAGCCAGACCTCTAAGCCCTGCCTCAGTCCCCCAGTCTCAGAGAGGGCTGCTGCTGAGAGCCTGCAGAGTAAGCGGCCTGGCGAAATGCTGTCCAGAGGCCCTTCTGACCTTTTATGAAAACAAAAACAAATTCATTCCCCATGGCCTGATCTCCTTCCAGTGGTGGAAGCCTGGGCTGGGGTCTCAGCCTCTCAGGGGCATGCACCCTCACGGCGTGATCCCTTCCCAGCAGTGGCAGCCTAGGGTCTCAACCACTGAGTCACACCAGCCAGGCAGATATGGAGGAATCTTAAATGTTTCTTTTTAAAAAATATATATTTTACAGATAGGAAGGGGAAAGGATAAAGAGCTAGAAATAGCTATGAGAGAGAAACATTGATCAGCTGCCTCCTGCACACTCCTCCTGGGTATGTGCCCTCAACCAAAGTACATGTCCTTGACTGGAATCAAACCTGGGACCCTTGAGTCTGCAGGCTGATACTCCATCCACTTAGCCAAACCAGTTAGGGATGTCCAATATGTTAAAGAAAAAGCCCTATCTAATAAAGAGGGAATATGCAGGGGAGGTAATTTGGGGATGACCGGGTTTTCAGGGGAGGGCAGTTGGAGATAATTGGGCTGGCAGGGGAACAGTTAGGTATCGATCAAGCTGGCAGGAGAGTGGTTAGGGGATGATCAGGCTGGCAAGCAGAAGCGATTAGGGAAATCAGGCAGACAGGTGAGCAGTTGGGAGTCAGCAGTCTTGAATTGTGAAAGGGATGTCTGACTGCCTGTTTAGGGCCAATACCTTTGGGATTGGAGAGGGTGCAGGTTGGGCTGAGGGACACCACCCCCAAGTGCACGAATTTCATGCACTAGGCCTCTAGTACAATATAAGCTTATCATGGATGTATTTGAAAGGTATTTAAGACTATAAGGAATGAACATCTGACTAAAAGTAGTTTAGTCATTCTTCTCACATAACCAGAATTTGTAGGCATGTGGCACACAGTTGAGTTTCTCTGTGATTCATTTGACCTCTGCTCATGGTCCCAAGATGGCTATAGTTCTAAGCATCATGCATTCCAGTGATGGGAGCAGAAAGGAGGTTTCTATTTTGTCAAGAAAGAACATCTTTCCAAAAGCTCTCCCAGCACACATTTGTCTCAGTTCCCATTAGGTCACTTGTCAATTCTCCAGCAGCAATGGATGCTGGGAAGCTTCAGCCTGGGGTTAAAAGAGTCTCTTTCCACTAAGAGGCAGCCCAGGCACATGTCTGTGGGATAGGTGCCTAGGATAGTCTTCATAGTAGAGAACTTGGAGGAAATACAGAGACGAATATATTCAAAACTATTAATTCTTTAGAAACACCTAAGATTTCTTGGCCTGAAGGAAAAGAAAACTGTCAGATTAAATTCACTTAGACATTTTTATATTGCAGATAGCTACTCACTATCTATCATATACAAAGCATTATCCTAGGTGATTTTAAAAACAGGAAAGTGTGCTACGGGAAGGAAAAATATCTACTATGTGCTTACTATAATTGGGGCACTGTTGCAAGTGATTTAAATATATCATTTCTCTTACATATTTAAGAGAGGGATTATTGGATTTGTTTTACAGATGAAGAAATGGCAGCCTTAAGAGACCAGGCCATTATCACACCTTCCCCTGGTTAAGCCCCTTCACTCCAATTCTACACCTAACAATGCTGTTTATAGGGGAAAACCATGACCAGTTTACACAGGTATACACAGAATATGACTAAGTAAAAACATGGATTTATGCATTGATAAAAAATAGTGAATGATCTCAAAGCTGATTAGGCTCTATTTATTTTCTCTTTAAAATTTTTAATGCTGTTTTGAAAGTCAAGAGAGCATTTGGAGATTTTTACATAGAACCAAGGTAGGTGTGTTCTTGCTACATGCGAATAATTTATTTATATATTTATATTGTGTCAGTGACTTTTAAAAAAGGAGCTATCGCCGAGACTGGTTTGGCTCAGTGGATGGAGCATTGGCCTGCGGACTGAGGGGTCCCACTTTCGATTCTGGTCGGGGGCATGTACCTTGCTTGCGGGCACAACTCCAATAGGGGGCATGCAGAAGGCATCGATGTCTCTCTCTCATCGATGTTTCTGACTTTCTATCCCTCACCCTTCCTCTCTGTAAAAAAGAAGCTATCACCATATATATTTAATGTTTCTTCATATTTATTAGCATGTTGCTATGTTCCATTATTAATACTGTAAATTAGTTTGATGAACAGTTTAAAGATATACATTTTCCAGTTTAGTAAATACAGTTGTTTAAAAGATTGAAGCATGTTATTTTTCCTCTTAAAAGGCCTAAGTATGAATTATAGAAGATTTTCAAATTAGAGAAACATTAGAAAAAAGGAAATAAAAATTACTCATATCGTATATCATCCAAAAATAGCCACTGAATTTATCCAGAATTTTAGTTTTTATCTTAATATTTTTTACTTTCTTAGCAAATAATATATCTATAATACTTATGAAAATAGCCATTTCCTCCCCCACAATCTACCTCCCTATTTTTATTCCACAGGGGCACTCACTTTGAATTATTTTAGCTATTTCTTTGTCTTTTCCTTTTATTTATTTTAAATTATGTATTATCTATCAACTTACTGCTATGGAAGACGAACATTTATATTCGTTTCCTCCCAACTCATTGCCTCTCAAATACACACATTTCTTTCACAGTAATGCCACTAGAGTTATGTTACATCTCAGAATTTATATTGAGTATGGATATTATTGTGATAGAACATGTGCTATCCATCACTGAGCCATGCAGTTACCCCTGATTCCATTTTCTTTATTGTGTGACTTTTTGTGTTAATGCTGTAGTCTTGGCCTTGATTTTCTGCTTGTTTCATTTTCTATGTTACTATTATTCTCAAATTCTCTGAGAGAGGTGTATCTGAATCTGTTTTATTAAATCTTGAATATCTGTTCATTTCTTTATTAAACTTTGGCTGATATATCTTGGTGTGGGACATATTTTTCACCCATTATGTGGAGCACTCAAAAGGCCCATTCCACTCTGAATTTTCATTCTTCATTCATGGAAATTCTTCCTCTATAATTATTTAATAATTTCCTCTGTACTTTCTTTGTTCTCTTTCAAGAATGCCTATTAGATTTAGAATCAGTTGTCTGATCATCTCCTTTTCTTATATATTTTTTCTCTAATTTTCTACTCCATTATTTTTCTGTTTTAATTTCTAGAAAACATACCCCACTTTATTCTCCTACCATTCTATTGATTTTTTATGTATCACCTACTGTATTTCTGATTTCAGCAGAGCAACTTGACCCTCTTTTGGATGTAATAACTTTTTCCCATATCTCTGAAGATGTAAGTGATTTTAAGTTTTCTTCTGGTTCTGGTATTGACTATTTTTCTTTGGGGTTTCTTTTTATTACCATCTGTCTGATTAAAAATGTTTAGGATCTGGCAAATTGTGTTCTGGAAGGTGAGTAGAAATACTGGATTCATCACTTAATATTTCTCATTTTGCTATTACCATCCAATAATTTATCTGAATACCTAGATGTCCTTTGGTTTAACTCTCTTGTCATTAATCTTCAATCTTTTGTCAGGGGTTATCCCCTGGTGTGTGAGAGCAGCAAGGAGACCTAGATGTTCGAAATGTTGTTTAGAGTAGACTTTGTAGCAATTTTGTACTTCCATTATCAAAGATAATCAACTTCACCAATTCTGGAGCCTCTCTTGGGTGTGAAGGCATGAAATGGCTTTCTTCTCTGTTTCTCCCTTATTTCTTTAGCTTTTCTCATTTTCCAAGTCAGTTACCACTTACATATCTATATTCAAGGATCTGAAATTTAAATGACATCTTAATTCCCTGGTATTTCAAATGACATTTCCTTTGACCTCTTAGGTTTATTTGTTTTGT
Organism: Lasiurus borealis; assembly: GCA_004026805.1. Classification (NCBI taxonomy): domain Eukaryota; kingdom Metazoa; phylum Chordata; class Mammalia; order Chiroptera; family Vespertilionidae; genus Lasiurus; species Lasiurus borealis. The sequence goes on from PVJN01003404.1 coordinate 21,292, forward strand.
TTTGTTTTTAAACAACTCTTTTATTGTCATTTTACTGTATTTTCAGGAGGGAGCAGGAAAATGTTTGCATTCAATGTATGACATTTACCCAGAAGTTGCATCTAATATTCTACATGCCTTTGAATTTAGGTTACATAGTTGATCACATTGAATAATACAATTTAATATTTACTCTTTTTATTTTATTTTTATTTTTTGTTAATCCTCACCCAAGGATATTTTTCCATTGATTTTTAGGGAGAGAAGGCAAGAGAGGGAAAGACTGAGAGAAATATCAGTATGAGAGAAGCACATTGATTGGTTGTCTCCTGCACAAGCCCTGGCCAGGAAGGAGCCTGCAACCAAGGTATGTACCCTTGACCAGAATTGAACCTTGGACCTTTTGGTCCACAGGCTGATGTTCTATGCACTGAGCTAAACCAGTTAGGGCTATGTATTATTTTTTTAAGGCATTTTTTCAAGATAATATGTCAATACTTGTTGAACACTAGGGTGCTATTCACTTAATTCATTATTATTTCAAGTATAGAGCTTCTAATTTAATAAGCCACCCCTCTCTCTTTCTGTCTGTTTCTCTGTGTCTCTCTCACTCTCTCTTGATGTGTGTGTGTGTGTGTTACTTATGCTTAATGATTAGGGGAAATGCTACTGAATAATTTGAATATAGGCAGACTATCAAGATACAGTCATCTCACATTTAACTTATGCTTTTATAAATGTAATGCTTATGTTCTGTGAAGTAGGAGAAAATGAACTTCATTAAAAATTAGGAAAAAATGGATATTTTATATAGTAAATTAAAAGGAATTAAAAGGAATCGTGAGTTTGCTCTTAATGATATGACAGTAGTAAACCCTTTCAATTCCACTATCTTGCTCACAACACAGAGAGCCTTTCATCACACGGAGCCTAAGTTTCTGGGTTTGAGCAAAAAATCTAAAGAAAAAGCGAAGGCCCTGTTTTATTTTTCAATATCTACATTTGTCAGCTAGGATGCTTAGATTCTAATATCAGTGATGTCTGGTGATGAGTGTACATATTGATGGGCTTGGGTACTTTAAAAATTTATAGATCTGAAGCTACTTTTGTTTACTGCTCTGACTGCCTTTTGTATACAACAGTGTTGTAATCAGCTTGGCAATACTTGGTCCTTTCATATCTGATATTCAGTCACACACAACCAGCCATTTTTTATATTCAAATATGCACATTCCTCTTTCATACATTTTAGCTACACTCCCAGGAGGAGCCAAGCATGCTAAATTATGGTCACAGAAAATATATTAATGTTTTAAAAAATCATTAAGCCTCAAAATTCTAATCAATAGCACATAAGCTCTATTTATATTTACAGACCACCCACAATTACAGATACAGATGCTCTCACTCCTCCATTACTTCATTTGCATTACCATATCACCTTTCCTCTTAATTTGGGTTTAGATGTTAGTTGACCATGTTGCCTGCATCTTGCTACCCTATTCTTCCTGTGTAAAATAACAGAGGGAATGGGTTCAGGGAAAAATAACAGATAATCATCATTTAACTAAAAGGCAGGTTACCTAGAAAGAGCTGAATTCTAAAACCAATTACATACATCCTCCCCATCAGTACAATAGATTCAGTAGACATTGGGATGAAATTAAACAGAGAGGACTAGATGGGATGAATGTTTTAAGAGAAAATAGGTAAAATGGCTAGGAATAAATTAAACCAAGAAGATGAAAGATCTATACATTGAAAACTGTAAGACATCAGTGGAAGAAATGGAAAAGAATATAGATAAATGAAAAGATATTCCATGCTCATGATGTGAAAGAACTAATGTTGTTAAAATGTCCATACTACCCAAGGCAGTCTACAAATTCAGTGCAGCTCCTATTAACATTCCAATGACCTTTTTAAACTGAACAATCCTAAAACTTATTTGGAATCACAAAAGCTTTCAAATAGCCAAAGGAATTTTGAGAAAGAAAGACAAAACTGTAGGCATTACACTTCCTGATTTCAAACTATGTTGCACAGCTATAGTAATCAAAACAGTGTGGTACTAACATAAAAAGAGGTACATAGATCAATGGAACAGAATAGAGAGCCAAAAAGCCAAACTCATTCATATATGGTCAATTAATTTATGAGAAAAGAACCAAGCATATATAATGGGGAAATGACAGTCTCTTCGGTAAATAGTGAAGGGAAAATTGGACAGCCACATGCAAAAGAATGAATCTGGACCACTGTCTTATACCACACAAAAAGTAACTCAAAATGGACTAGAACACAGACCTAAAGCCTAGAAGAAAACTCCTAGGAGAAAACATAGGTGGTAAGCTCCTTGACATCTGTCTTTCTTGATGATTTCTTTAGATTGACACTAAAAGCGAAAATAAACAAATGGGACTATATCAAACTAAAAAGTTTCATTAAGAAAACAATCAACAAAAATGAAAAGATAACCTACTGAATGGAAGAAAATATTTTCAAATTATAATATGATAAAGGGTCAATATCCAAAATATATGAAGAACTTACTCAACTCAATATTAAAAAACAATCTAATTTAAAAAATGGGAAGAGGATTTGAATAGACATTTTTCCAAAGAAGATGTAGAGATGGCCAAAAGGTACATGGAAAGGTGTTCCACATCACTTATCATCAGGGATCAGAATGCACATAAAGACTTCAGGGATGTACAAGCACAGATTAAAGACTATGTGAGGACACAGCAAGGAGGCAGCCATCAGTAAACTAAGGAGTGAGGCCTCAGTACAAACCAAATATGCTGATATCTTGATCTGGGGCTTCTAGACTCCAGAAATGTGTCAAAATAAATTTCTGTTGTTTAAACCACCCAGTCTGTGGTACTTTATTATGGATGCTCTGGCAAACTCAAGAAAAATCTTTCTCTCCCCACTCTCATTTGACTCTGCCAAATCACTAAGTGAACCTCCAGACTCCTTTGTTTCACTAAGTAATTGTCTCCCTTACCTTTTACGTGACATCCAGGCCTGGACTCCTTCATCACAATTGAGCAAATGAGGTCTTCTCAGAGAGAAAATGGAGATTCAGGGAGAACAAGGGAATCTCCCCAATGTGGGCTCAAGGACAGAAAGGTACAGTCTGTATAGGTAAGCTGATAAAGCAGACACCCAGAAATGAATGAATAAAGGAGACAGGGAAGCTTCTGAAAGGCTTCCTTTTTCTAGTCTAATAGAACTTTCTCATGGGCCAGCTGCATTCCACGTAGTCTTAGAGATGGCCTGATATTCTTATGAAATCTCCATTTTGATTAAGTTATTTCAAGTTGATTCTTATGACTTGCAACCAAAGAGTCCTAAATAACCTAAGTGCGAAGAGTGGACATTCATGGGGTGAGGCCTATATAGAAGGTGTGAGAGGATTTCTGACCCTGGACCTCACTCCTGGCAAACCCAAAAGTAAGAGGAGATAGCTTTGGTGGGGTCAGGAGATCTTACATGAGCAAGTAGGCAAGTTGAGTCAAAGAAACTTGAATTATTACTGAAAACATGATCTCATTTGTACTCATAGCTTTAGAGGCCTGGGGAAATCTGAGTAACAGAGAATTGAATTGAAAAGAAAAATAGGAACCTGTGACAACAGTGTTCAGGCAGGTCAAAAGCTAGAATGAAGTGGGATTTAAAAGAACTGCTAAAACAAAGAAAAGTCACTTTTGAAAGAAACACAAGATGAATCTGCTGGCAGTGTGTTATGAAATGGTTGGCCAGGATGAAAAATATAGTAATTAATAAAAGAACACAAAAAAGTTTTTTTAGGAAGAAGCTGCAAAGACCAAAAAGGAATCCAAGGGAAGGCTGCTGGCCCAGCTGCTAGTAGGAGGGGGAAAGGAGGTGGCTCATGCTTGTTCTAAGCTTGCCCATCCTGACCTAAGTCTGGGCAAGGCAGACCCAAAATCCATAATGGATGGTTCTGTAACGGGTTGAGGAGCAGGACAAATGCTGGAGACCTGGTCCTGGGAAGGCAATAGGGGCCCAATGCACCAGCCAGAAACTCAGTCCCAGCCAAGGACCCAGAAGCTTTTTGTCCCTATGCAATGGCACATACTGTCCCCTGATAGAGAAGCAGATACATCTTCATCAGCACATGAGCGGCACACATCCTAACAATAACATATATGATAAATTGAACTACTGTTCCTGAATGCTCACATCCTAGGGAATGATTTTACTTCCCTATACCACTGATGCCAGGCTAGTCCATAAGATTTCCTCTGGCCCAGGAAGTGTAAGCAGAAGCAGCATGTGTTGTTTCCAGACAGTTGCTTTTAGACTCAGAAATGGCTTGTCATTTCTTCTTTTACTCAACCCTGAGATTAGCAGTGTTCCAGATAGAGGCTGTGCCATCGTCCTGAGTTCTAGGGTAAAAGCAATTTGAGCAAAGCTGTACCGACTTGCAATAAACATGAAGTATAATAAGAACTAGATCTTTGTGTTGCAAGCCATTGTGATTTGGGGACCATTTGTTCCCGTGGCATAACTTAGCCTTTGCTAACTTGTACGATCCATAGCACTGCAGGATCCATAGCACTGGAAATGAGAAGAGAGTATTCTGGTCACCAGGAGGAAACTGCCAGCTTCAAGGCATGGCAGCGAAATAGTATTATAGGAAGTCCCAGGGTAACTCCCAAAAACTCAGGAGCCAATTTAAACATGAGAATTGCCTGGAGAAAGCAGAGCGTAAGAAATCCACTGGATTAGCAAGTATACTATTAATTTTTACTCCAACTGAAAATGCAATGAACTGATGATGTTTGGTAACACAAAGGTTATATTAATGAAAGCATTTGAGGGGATTTTGAAATTTTGTTTGTTTTGTTTTTCAAGTAGGTTCTAAGCCAAAGGGTAAAGTGAGGATTAGGCTGCCTTTAATTGAGAAAGACAAATTCACACATACTAGCTGAAACCACTATTGGTTGTGATTATCGTCTTTGAATGTAGGACTCAGGACACAGTGCTTACTGCTGACCCGGATAATTGGCCCCTGGGTGTCACCCCTTTTCACATACTGTTTCTCTCTCTATTGTAAAAGCCAGTTCCAGCTCCCCACTGAACTAAATTCTCCAGTGCAGCCTTGCTTTGCTTTATGAAGCTCCCTTTTTGGGGATAGGAAATCTGCCCCCGAACCTGTGCTTGGGAACATGGTCCTCATTTGCCCAGAGAGCAGTTTCCAATCTGCTATCTGCCTGCCTCCTGGGTTCTGAGTCTCCCACATTGGACTTGCTTCCAGGCTCACTGCTCACTTTTGAACACATCAGTAGCATCTTGGAATCTTCTGGATTCCTCCCATTTTTTGCTGGCCCTTTTGCCTGAAATAAAACAGATTGTTGGGACTCTACGTCACCATTCTTTTTTTCTTTTTTTTTTTTAAATATATTTTATTGTTTTTTTGCAGAGAGAAAAGGAGAGGGATAGAGAGTTAGAAACATCAATGAAAGAGAAACATCAATCAGCTGCCTCTTGCACACCCTCTACTGGGGATGTGTCCACAACCAAGGTACATGCCCTTGACCAGAGTCGAATCCGGGACCTTTCAATCCGAAGGCTTATGCTCTATCCACTGAGCCAAACCAGTTTTGGCAACGTCACCATTCTTTACTTGCCAACCTCAGACTCTCCATTTGCCTCAATGTTCCTTCAGCCTATCCTGTGCTGGGCCTACCTGAGTGACTCCTGTGCCCAGCTCTTCCCTCCTGTGTCTAAGCTGTGCTCAAAACATGTGGGCATGTCACAAATCAGGGTGACAACTGGTGTGAATGAAAAGGAGATTCCATCTTCAAAATGATCTCCACTATTTTCATGGGTGATCCAAACCAACAGCAAGAATCCACCAGGAAGGTTTTGTAGGCAATCTCAAAAATGGTCTTATGTCACTCCAAGATGGGAAAAATCTAGGCTGGCAGGTGTGGTCTGTTCTACCACAGAAACCAGCTGTCTATTGCAGCTGCTAAAAAGCTTTAAAAGGAAAGGAGGTATTAATCCTCCCTTAAATTGTCTTTGCCTTTTTATATCTGGAAGAGGTTGTGGGTTGTGGCTTGTCAGGTTAAGGCTGGTAAGGGGAGCTAAATTAGAACTTTAACTTGAGCAATATAATGAAGTTCACATGAAGTTGGAGAAACTATGCTAAATAAAAGGAGACTAAAGAATCATGAAAGCCAAATGCAATATAAGATCCTTTGTTTGAGCCTAGAATTAAAAAAAAAAAAAAGCTAAAATAGCATTCTTTGAGTAATAGAGAAATTTCTTATGGTATGTCTATGACATTATTAAATTTATTAAATTGCAGTTAATTTTCTTTATTTTATTTTTTATTTTTTTATTTTTTATTGTGTTACATGTATATATCTCCCCATTGCCCTCCCCCCCCCCAAGCATACCCCAACCCACCAGTGTCTGTGTCCATTGGTTTTGCTTATATGCATGCATACAAGTCCTTTGGTTGATCTCTTATCTACCTCACCTCTCCTTAAACATACTGCTGTAATTTGACACTTAGTATGATCTTTGGATTTTTACTACCTGATAATGATGAGCAAAATTATGGGGTCTTCTTGAATTTTAACCCAAGAGCAAGGGGAGCATAGTCCCACTTAATAAAAGTTTTAAAAAATCAGTGAAGAACTCATGGAAGATGGCTTCTGACAGGAAGGCAGACTGCAAGATAGTGTGTGAGTGAGAAAACAAAGGGAGAGTGTGTGGTCGCATGAGGAGTTTTTGTTGGTGAGTTGAGGGTCAGCTATACTCCAAAAGAATGTGGGGTACTGCTGGACAGGGCTCCCCTGACCAGACAGACACCATGGCTGCTAGATTCCCTCCTGGAGCTTTACTGCTTCTGTGTCTATTCTTTTTTTCATCACTTTATAATGTTCTTTATTATCAACAAATGAGTGAGATCATGTGGTGTTTCTTCTTCATTGACTGGCTTATTTCACTAAGCATAAGGCTCTCTAGTTCCATCCAGGTTGCTGCAAATGATAAGAATTCCTTCTTTTTAATAGCATCATAGAATTCCATTGTGTAGATGTACCATAGTTTTCTGATCCACTCATCTGCTGATGGGCACCTAGGCTATTTCCAAATTGTAGCTATTGTAAATTGTGCTGCTATGAACATAGGGGTACATAAATCCTTTCTGACTGGTGTTTGTAATTTCTTAGGATGTATTCCTAAGAGTGGGATTGCTGGGTCAAATGGGAGATCCATTTTTAGTTTTTAGAGGAAACTCCATACTGTTCTCCACAGTGGCTGCACCAGTCTGCATTCCAACCAACAGTGCACAAGGGTTCCTTTTTCTCCGAATCCTTGCCAACACTTGTCGTTTGTTGACTTGTTTATGATTGCCATTCTGACAGGTGTAAGATGGTATCGCATTGTCGTTTTGATTTGCATCTCTCGGATAATTAGTGACTTTGAACATGTTTTCATGTGTCTCTTGGCCTTCGTTCTGTCATCTTTCGAAAAGGTTCTATTTAGGTCCATTGCCCATTTTTTTATTGGATCGTTTATCTTCCTTTTATTAAGTTGTATAAGTTGGCTGTAAATGTTGGAGATTAAACCTTTATCAGTGATGACATTTGCAAATATGTTCTCCCATACAGTGGTCTTTCTTATTGTTTTGTTGATGGTTTCTTTGCTGTGCAAAAGCTTTTTATTTTGAGGTAGTCCCGTTTGTTTATTTTTTCTTTAGCTTCCATTGCCCTTGGAGCAGTATCAGTGAAGAAGTTCTTTCGGCATATGTCTGAGATTTTGCTGCCTGTGGATTCCTCTAGTATTTTTATGGTTTCCCATCTAATATTTAAGTCCTGTATCCATTTTGAGTTTATTTTTGTATTTGGTGTAAGTTGGTGGTCCAGTTTCATTTTATTGCATGTATCTGTCCAATTTTCCCAACACCATTTATTGAAGAGGCTGTCTTAACTCCATTCTATGTTCATGCCTCCTTTGTCAAATATTAGTTGAGCATAGTGATTTGGGTGGATATCTGGATTCTCTATTCTATTCCATTGGTCTATATGTCTGTTCTTGTGCCAGTACCAGGGGGTACACGTGGCAGCTGCCACCCTAATCAACACTGGTGGCTTCTCCACTTCCCCCTGCTCCTGAGGCATGATCGGGGCAGCTGCCACTGCTTGCACCTGCTGCTGGCACCAGCCCCACTCACTCTGCACCATCAGTGGGTGCGAGTGGGGCCAGCACCATCAGTACAGGTGAGCGGTGGTGGCAGGACTGGGTTGCCAGCAGAAAGGCAACCGGGAACTGTGACAGGAGGGGCCAGGCAGGGGCGCAGAGGATGGGCCAATGGCCGAGACCCGTCCTTGTGCCCACCATAGCCTCATGTCCCACAGTGCCTTTCAAGGCATTCCAGGAGGAGAGGAAACTGAGCAAGGAATAGAAAACCTGTTTGAAGAAATAATGACAGAAAACTTTCCTGACATAGGGAAGAAGAAACCCACACAAATCTAAGAAATGCACAGAGTCCCAAGCAAAATGAACCCCAAAAGACCAATGCCAAGGCACATTATAATTAAATTGGTAACACCAATGACAAAGTAAAAACCTTAAAAGCGGCCAGAGAAAGACAGAAAGTTACCTACAAAGGATCCCTATCAGACTAGCAACTGATTTCTCAACAGAAACACATCAGACCAGAGAGAAATGGAATGAAATATACAAAGTCATGCAAAGGAAGGGTCTGAATCCAAGAATATTGTACCCAGCAAGGTTATCCATCAAAATTGAGAGTGAAATCAGGAACTTCACAGACAAAAAAGGACTAAGGGAGTTTATTACCAGTAAACCAGCAATGCAAGAAATGCTAAAGGTTCTACTGTAAAAAAAAAAAATAGAGAGCAAAGAAGGAACACAGGGGTAAAGAATAAAAATGGTGACAAATAAGTATCTATCAATAATAACTTTAAATGTAAATGGATTAAATGCCCCAATCAAAAGAGATAGGGTAATGGATTGGATAAGAAAACACAACCCATATATTTTCTGTCTATAAGAAACTCATTTCAGAAAAAAAGATGCACACAGACTGAGGGTGAAGGGATGGAAAAAGATTTTTCAGGTGAATCGAAATGAAAAAAAAAAAGCTGGAGTAGCAATGCTTACATGTGACAAATTATATTTCAAAGGACATAAAAGGAGAAAAAGAAGGCCACTTCATAATACTAAAGGGAGCAATCCATCAAGAAGAAATAACTCTAGTAAACAAAGGCACACTCACTACAGGAGCACCCAAATACATAAAACAAACAAACAAACAAAAAAAAACCTACTGAAGGATATCAAGGGAGAGATTGATAGCAATACAATCATAGTAGGAGACTTTAATACCCCATTATCACCAAATCCTCTTAACAAAAAAATCAGCAAAGAAACATCAATCCTCAATGACTCACTAGACCAGATGGAATTAATTGACGTCTTCAAAACATTCCACCTCAAAGCCACAGAAAATACATATTCTTCTCAAGTGCACATGGGTCAATTTGAAAGACAGACCATATGGCCTCAGCAATCCTGAGAAAGAATAAAGCAGGTGGAATCTCAATACCAGATTTCAAGCTGTATTACAAAGCCACTGTTCTCAAAACAGCCTGGTACTGGCACAAGAACATATATACCAATGAAATACCATAGAGAACCCAGATATTGACCCAAATCACTATGCTCAATTAATATTCAACAAAGGAGGCAAGAGCATACAATGGAATCAAGACAATCTCTTCAATAAATGGTGTCAGGAAAACTGGACAGATACATACAAAAAAATGAAACTAGACCACCAATTTACACCATACACAAAAATAAACTCCATATGGATACAGGACTTAAACATAAGATGGGAAACCATAAAAATACTAGTGGAATCCACAGGCAGCAAAATCTCAGACATATGCCAAAGCAATTTCTTCACTGATACCGGTCCTAAAGCAATGGAAGCTAAAGAGAAAATAAACTAATGGAACTATAACAAAATAAAAAGCTTATGTACAGCAAAAGAAACCATCAATAAAACAACAAGATATTCCACTGTAGGGAGAATATAATTGCAAATGTTATCACTGATAAAGGTTTAATCTCCAAAATCTATAAGCAACTTGCACAACCTAATGAAAAGAAGTTAAGTGATCCGATAAAAAAATGGGCAACGGACCTAAATGGAATCTTTTTGAAGACTAGGAGACATATGAAAACATGCTCAAAGTCACTGATTATCCAAGGGATGCAAATCAAAATGACAATGTGATACCATCTCACACCTGTCAGAATCGCTGTCATCAAACAAATCAACAAACGACAAGTGTTGGCAAGGATGTGGAGAAAAATGAATCCTTGTGGACTGCTGGTGGGAATGCAGACTGTGGAGAACAGTATGGAGTTTCCTCATAAAACTAAAAATGGAACTCCCATTTGACCCAGTAATCTCACTCCTAGTAATACATCCTAAGAAACTAGAAACACCAATCAGAAAAAATACATGCACCCCTATGTTCATAGCAGCACAATTTACAATAGCTAAGATTTGGAAACAGCCTAGGTGCCTGTCAGCCAATGACTGGATCAGCAAACTATGGTACATCTACACCATGGAATACTATGCTGCCATAAAAAAGAAGGAATTGTTACCATTTGCAGCAGCATGGATGGACCTGGAGAACATTATGCTAAGTGACATAAGCCAGGCAATGAAAGAAAAATGATCTCACTCACTTATGGAAAATAAAGAACATTATACCCCGATGAACAAAAAGATAGATACAGAGGCAGTAAAGCACCAAACAGACTGTCAAATTACAGGAGGCTAGGGAGTGTTGGGGAGTGGGGGAAAGAGATCAACCAAGGGACTTGTATGCATGCATATAAGCACAACCAATGGACACAAGACGCTGGGGGTGGGGGTGGGATGAGGAAATGCGATAGTAGGTAGGGGAGGCTGGGGGAAGGTCAATGGGGGGAAAAAGGGAGATATATGTGCTATTATATGTAATACTTTAAACAATAACAAAATAAAATAAATCAGTAAAGAGTAAAACAAATAGTTAATAGGGCTTGTTAAAAAATACTGAAAGAACCTGTCTAACCTTTACAGATAGTAGATTATAGAACCAGCAGTGTAAGAGATGACTCAATGTGGTGCATAAGATATTGCACCTCATCCTTACTAGTAGCTCAGAATGTCCTATATACCTCAATTTCGCTCTCTGTCTCTGAACTTCTCATGTCTGTGGGGACTCTGATTCACTCATGTATGTGGTGTTCCCATTTACATTTGTATGTAATTAAATGTGGTCATTTTCTCTTGTTAATCTATCTCATGTATATTTGATTAATAGACCAGCTGGTAGAACCTAGAAGTGGAAATTTTCTTCCTCTCCCACAATACCCATTCATGTGTCAAAACTGAAAGGGAAATATTCTTAAAGGAGTGTTCAAAGGCACATGTCTAAATAAATGCAACTTAATACAAGTGAAAAATGGCTCAGTCCTAAATATTCTAAGTGTTCAGGAAACATGTACATTTAATAACTGGTTGCTTTTTTTAACTTCTCTGTGTATCATATTCATCACTAATTTTCTTGATGAAAGTTTAGCAAATGCAGAAATCAAATCTTAATTTTTGAATGCTTTGATTGCTTTTAATTGCCTTTTGTTTTGTGTGTGTGTGTGTGTGAGAGAGGGAGAGAGAGAGAGAGAGAGAGAGAGAGAGAGAGAGAGAGAGAGAGAGAGAGAGAGTTTAAGAGCACAGAAAGCTTTTGAATCATTTAGCTCTGGAAACATAAGCCTGCCACTTAATCACATAATGAGTGAATCACTGGCATTCAGGCAAGCCAGAAAACCTGACCTGGAAGTATCTTTCTGAGGCTCAACACTGGCAGAGTCATCTGTATTCAGCAGCTCAAATCATTTCTCATCCTAGTGGAAATTCTCAGGATGCCCTCACAGCCAGGCATTTCCAGCCTGGCATAGAAACTCATTGCCTCATTCACAACTGAACATTCTGGAGAATGGAAGAAGCTTTTTGTTATATTCCCTTTCTGGAACAAGGGACTCTCAAATGCCTCGTATTGCTCACTTACTCTCCTGCTTCTCCCCACACCAGGCAAGGGGAACACTTTAATGCAAAGTTAACTTTAAAATGACATGTACTAAAGATTCTGATTAGTTATTCACTTAAGAATGCAAATTTCAGAATTAGACCTGGATTTAAATCCAGACTCTTTACTTTTAGTTTCACACCCTGGGGAAAATTATTTATTCTCTCTGAGCCTCAATTTCTTCATCAACAGAATGGAGAAAATAATTTCTACCTCAAATGATTGTTATAAGAATCAAAGAAAATCACATATAAAGCACTTAGCCTAGTAAGTACACATGAAATGGTAGCTATAAATGTTGCTATTGTAGTTTCTATTTCTAAGTTCTGTGTGCTAATTACTCTGCACTCCCAGCAATCAATGAAATCTTTGGAAGGGAGTTTAAAAATTTTGTCTCCCAATTCACTTAATTTACAGATAAACTCAAGTATCTGTAAAATATCAAAGAGGTCACAGACTGTCCAAGGTCATATGGAATGACTGGCATAAAATGATCAAGAATTATATAGTCTCTTGATTTTCAAGGCAATGTTCCTTCTGCTCAAAATACTGAAGTACTTTGGTTGTTCTTCAACATGTGAAGAACTCTTCTTGCTTTCATATTTTTCTGATCATTTATACTTTTCTAGCTTGCCAGCATGTGATCTTTAGGTTAACCAATATACTCATGTGAAAAAAAGGGTAAACAGTGCAAAATAATTAAAAGGTGAAAAACCCACTTGGCAGAAAAAATAGTACAAAATAACTAGAAGAAATTCATATGCAAAGAAATATTGTAGAATAATGACTATGATGCAGGATGATAAAGAGTTTTCTTTCTAATTTTCTCACTGACTTTTTTTCATGAAAATGATGTTTGATGGAAAATCTAATATATACTCTTTATACATGTATTGTGTCTATATTACAAAAATTTACTTAAGAAGTTTTTCTTTCTTTCTAAATTATTTCGGGTAAACAAGAATAAAGTTTTGGGAGAGGGAAAGGAGAGAGACCTGGTGCTGCTTTTGCCCGTTAGAGGAGGGAGTTTACCAGGAATCAGAAGACAGCTGCCTCTCTGCTGGGTCATGGGCACTGCTAGAACTTCCACTAAAGCTCAAAGCAGAAGAAGGATAATCAGTAAGTGATTCTTGCTGAGAGCTAAGACATTACACTGGGAGTTGAGGAGAAGCACTTCTCTCTGGCGCTACTTTAGCATTACTTCAGTCTGTGCCCTTGGGCCTCGAGCCTCTTGCCTTGAGAGTCACAGACCACCCTGACCTGGGAGGGCATAGCCCAGGGAGCCTACTGGACACATGAGAACTGTAATAGCACTGCTATGCTTACTTTTATTTCTGTTTATGTAAGCAAAATGGGCTTACGACAGTTAATACAAGCACAGTGGTACCTCGAGATACGAGTTTAATTCGTTCCGTAACCTTGAGGCATGGGAAACTATGAGAAGCTTGAGTCGCGGTAAACTGGTGGGTCGTGTGCAGCCGGCCGATCCGCGCAATTACTCCTATCTCAAATGTTGCTCGTATTTCAAAGCAAAAATCGCTCGCTCGAAGGCTCGTATCTCAAAAATCTCGTATGTTATGGCACTCGTATCTCGAGATACCACTGTGATGTGAAACTACCAAGAGTAAAAAACCAAGTCTTCTTGCTTTTTTCACTTGACCATATGTCTTGGAATTCTTGTATGTAATAAATGTAAATCATCTCATGTTTTCAATTGTCATATAGAATTCCACCATATAAATATATCATTTTTATCTTAACCATTCTCTAATTGAAGGAATTGCTGCCCTTTTTCAATTTTTCTCTATTATAAATGAAGCGGAAATGACTATCCATGTTTACTTATTTTATGAACATGTGTGGATAGTTTAAAAGAATAGAGTCTTAGAAGTGAAGTTCAGAACTCCAAGGATATGCTTATTTTAAATTTTGATAGATATTTCTGAGTTATCATAGAAAAAAGTTGTGCCAACTTATAATCTTAGGAGCTATGTATGAAATCACCCATTTCTACCTGAGAATACTGGTGTCAATCTATTTGATTTTTAACAACTTGATTGGTTACAAAGTGTAATTCATTAGTTGTTTTGCATTTCCTTTATTACTTTTAAGATTAAACATCTTTTAAAGTTTTATCATTCTTTTTATGTGTGTGAATTATCTCTTCATTTCTTTTTTAAAAATATGTTTTCATTTATTTTAAGAGAGAGAAAGAAAGAGAGAGGGAAAGAGAGAGAGAGAAACATTGATGAGAGAGAAACTTCATCCATTTGCTGCCTCTGGATCCTCTTCCTGGGGATTGAGCTATAACCACCAGAAATAGAACTGGTGATCTCTTGGTTTCTGGGTAGATGCTCAAACATTGAGCCACACTAGCAGGGGTATCTCTTCATTTCTTTTACCCAGTTTTACAATTTGTATCTTTTTAATAATTTTAGGAACTTGGAGTAAATTTGTATTTTATACTTTGTTTTACATATTTTGTAAAGGATTTCACGAGGATCTTTTATTTTGGTGTCTGTTGACATATAGATCTTTATAGTATTTTTTTTTTTTTGAAGAAAGACCTTTTTCTTAACGTCTCCTTGATTTTTTTTTCCTTAGGAAGGCCTTCGCCATCCACTCCAAAATTATAAAAATTAATGTAGTGGAGACCAGTTTGGCTCAGTGGATAGAGTGTCGGCCTGCGGACTTAAAGATCCCAGGTTCGATTCCGGTCAAGGGCATGTATCTTGGTTGCGGGCACATCCCCAGTAGGGGGCGTGCAGGAGGCAGCTGATCGATGTCTCTCATTGATGTTTCTAACTCTCTATCCCTCTCTCTTCCTCTCTGTTAAAAATCAATAAAATACATTTAAAAAAATTGATGTATCATATTTAACTGTAGTTTCTTTCTGATATGGGCTTTTTAAAAAATTAGTGTTTAGGATTTAATCCATTTGGATTTTGTAGGTATGATATATTACCGGCATTTGAGTTTTATTTTCAGAAGGAATTCCAAACCCTCTCAATATAATAATTTTTGAGTAGTCTGTTCATTTTACTCTGTTTGGAAATGCCCCCTTTTTATTGTCTTAATGTTCCTTTGTTCCTGAACTTTGTTTTTTTTGTGTGTGTTTTTTTCAGTTCCATTTGTCCATGTCTTTACTCTGAAGCAATACAACCTTATCTAACATAAACTTAATATACTTGATAACTGAAATGTCAGTTCCTCCATTATTCTTTTTTTTATTTTTTAATGTTATTGTTCTTGTGCATTTTCTCTTCCATATGAATTCTAAAATTAGCTTATCAAGTTTGATAAACCTACTGAATTTATGGATTAATTTGGAAAGTTGACATCTTTAGAATATAAAGTTTTTCATCTAGGAACATGCATCTATCTATTCAAATCTTTTTTTTATATATCATCAATATAATGTTATAGTCTCTTCACACAGACCTTGCATTGTTTTGGTTGACTTATCCCTAGGGGGTGTTTTTAAAGCTATGTTGCCATTGGGAATGGGATCTTTAGAGTTTGTTTTTCTACAGAGAAAAGAATCTGAGGGGGAAGAAAAGCAGGAGTTGTAAGAATAGGAGAGAGATAAAAAAGAGGAAGATAAATTGAAAGGTAAGATGAGGTGAGGCAGAAGGAAGACAGAGAGGAGAAATTGTGATTTTTATTGAATAACAGTAGATCCTCAACCTTGTTTCATTATAATGTCATGATATTTAAAAAAAAATCATTTCCCTGCCAGGGCTACTTTCTCCCCAGGTCTGCGTCGGTTTTCTTGAGGTATTCTAGTTTCCACCTCCCAAAGATGTGAGCATGAGGTTCATTGCCATATCTACATTGTCCCAGTTTGAATAAGTGCAGCTGTGGGTGTGATGGAAGGATGTTCTGTCCAGCACCTTGTGCCCTGAGCTGCCAGAAGAGGGTGGCCATCCAAGATCCTGAACTTGTAAGTGGATTGGAAAATCATTATCTTTCTGTCTTTATTAATCTTTCATAATGTCTATATAGCTCACATTTATTTCAGTGTTTAATATTAGAAGTGTTTTGGGTCTTTATTTAGAAGTTTAGTAATGATTTTGTGACTAGAAATACACATTAGGAACTTAACTCTTATTTACATCCATTTGCCTATACTAAAATCGGTTTCCTTTACCAATTTTATTGTTATTTCCTTAAAGTTGTAGTTTCCAAGAACCTACTCACAATGTTAAATGAGGACTTACTTTACCTGTTATGTGACATGCCTTATGGCAGAGGCATTCTCAAGCACTGAATCCTGCATTCTTCCGACAGGTGGCTCATTTGAGAAACTGACATGTAGAAAGGTCAGCAAGGGAGCATGGAGTAGGAAATGGAAAGGGAACAGGTTTGTTGTGAGATCTGGGAACCCATCCCAGATTTCACTCTTTCCAGCTGTGTGATTTTGCTCCAGTTACCTAATTACGTTCCTCGTTTGTAAAACTTGCATAATACCTGCCCAGGTGCCTGTAAGGCTAATTAGGATAACATATCTAAAGTGTCTGCTGCATTAAAGGCTGCTCTCCAGGAGTGCCAGTTCCCACCTATGAACCCGTCTCTTCCCAGTCCCCACTCCCACCCTTGCCCCTCTGCCAAGGCAATCCCAGAGACTGCTCCAGATAGCACGGGGCCTTCGTGTTAACATGCAATGAGATGTTTATTTCGTGAGTGCCTAACATCCAGAAGTGCATACCTAACATTCTTAAGAAACATTGTAGGAGGCACAGTTGTTAGGAACTGTGATCTGAGTCTGAAAAAAACACACACCCCATAAGCAAAAAAAAAAAAAAAAAAAAAAATCACCCATTTTTACAAAAGGAGGCGTTGAAATGTGAATCCTTATTCAAGTCCAAATCCCCAGTGAGAAACACCCTCTATTTCTACTGGAACAACAGTTCCTTGTCCTGAGACAATGCAGGCTACATAGCTCTGGGAAGCCTCAAATCCCCATGGCAATGGCGGCGGTTTCTTTGGGGACAGTGGAAACAGTATCTGGAGGAACTGCATCACCTGACCCAGGGCCTTGGCCATTGAAAGGAGGCTCCTTTCCCAGCCTGAGCAGCAGGACAGCAGGACTGGCCTCAAGTTCCTGGCGACATCCGTCCTGGTGACATCTTGTATTCACTGCAGGGTCCGACCCTCCAGGGAAGTTGTGCTTAGGAGATGAGGATGATGTTGAGAGAGATAAAAATAAGATATATTGAAATGCTCAAAATGAGTGTTCTCGTCTAGGGAGTATGTATGCTTGTTCCCAAAATGTTGTTCTTACTCATCGAGAAAATGTGTGAACTGGCCTGCATTTAAATTGTCCTGCTCTGCAGCTGGGAGCTGGGAGGAAATTAGCTCACCTCTCTGAGCCTCATTTTCTTCATCTGAAAAATGAGGTTAATAACAAGGACCTCGGAGGATTGCTGTGAGGATTAAATCACACAAATATAAAAATGTACTCAATAGAAATCAGAATTATTCTTTCATCATATAGGGAATTGCATTCAGAGCCTCTGAATGTCTTCTGTGATTCTGTGTTTCACTTTTCAAGGGGAAATTTGATTTGTGCAATGCCAAATGTCATATGATTCTGGGACTAGTAAATAATATGTGTGATAAAGCTGAGAAACTGTATTTTTTACTTTTTAAAAAGCAGCGGCCTCTCTTAAATACTGAGACTGGTGTCCATTTGTGACTTGTAAATTAACCTCGACCCATTGGATCTATATGCAAATTGTATCAGAAGCCAACTGTTTCTCACCACCTCCTCTGCTATTACCTCTTAGAATTGAAACCATCATTATCGTTCTCCTGGGTTATTGCAGATAACCTCCTAACGGGCTTCCCTTGCTCAAAATAAAATTTTTTTGAGCAATGGCAATATCGTTACAACAAATGCATCATCTCCTCAGAGAAATGCTTTGGATTATTCACTTTATTGGATATTCATTTATTCAACAAATATTTATGGAGACCTTACCATATGCTAGCATTGTTCTGGGTTCTGGTGGTACAGCAATAAACACTATAGGTACAGATCCCTGCCTCACAGGGTATGTATCATGAAAGTCACAGCGACCATTAAACAAATAAATAACTACAATATAGCAAATGCCAGATGGTGATGGGTTATGCATAAAAATAATATGGAGTAAAGGGGAGAAAGGAGCACAGAGCACGAGGGTTTTTATTTCAAAGATGGCAGCTGGGAAAAGTCCCTCTGATAAGCTGACATTTGAACAGAGACCAAAAGGAGAGGAGCAAGAGAACCTCATGGTTATGTGGGAGGTGAGAGAGGGAAGGATCTCCAGGCAGAGGAAAAAACAGATACAAAGGCCCCGAGGCAAAGCAAAGAGGCCAGAACGGATCAGGCACGGTGGGTGAAGAGAGAATGAAGAGGTGGCTACAGACATGGTGGGAATGAGAAAGGGTTATGGTGGGCCCTGTGGGCCATCATGATAATTCAGACGCCTATTCTGAGGAGCTGGAAAGCCACTAGAGGTTTTTGAAGGGAGAGATGAGGGTGATCTAATTTACATTTTAAAAGGATCATTCTGGTTAACCCCTTTTGTGGAGTAGTGACTCACACTTGATTATGCACCAGGATCACATTGGAGGCTTGTTGCTGGGCCATCCCCAGAGTTTCTGATTGAGTAGGTCTGTTGTGGTGCAGGAGAATTTGCATTTCTAGCAAGTTCCTAGGTGATGCTGATCTGCTGATCCAAGGCCATATTGTGAGAACCACTGGTGTAGAGAATAGTTTGTAGGAGAAACAATAATAAAAACAGGGAAACCAGTTAAAGGACCAGGAAAAAGATAACGATGGCTTCAACTCAACCAGCAGAGGAGGTGGTGAAAAGTGTTTGAATTCTGGATACAATTTAAATATAGATCCAATGGGATTTGTTGGGTGATTGAATGTAGGGCATTATGAAAGAAATAAATGGGTGATGGATTTTAGATTAAGCAACTAGATGATGAAGTTGCCATTTACTAAGACGGGAAAGACTGTTAAGTGGGGGTGGGAGCAGCTATCAGGAGTTTAGTTTGGGGAATGTTAAATTTGATATGTCTATTTGATACCCACATGGAGATAGATTGGCAGGAGTCATCAGCATATAGATGGCTTTGTAAAGACTGGCTGAGCTCATCACTGGAGAGAATGAAGGCAGAGAAAATGGCCAACGACTAAATCTGCGTCAGTCAGTTCAATGGGTAGAAACAGAGCAATAAGAGGGACCAGAAATGAGACTGAGAAATTACCAGGGAGGTGAGAGGAAAACCTGCAGAATGTGGTGTCCTGGATTTTAAGGGAAGCAAGTATTTTAGCAAACACAGGTACCAAGCCTCCTTGTCATGACAGTTACCACCAGGTATCCACTGTGAAGGAGGCAATACTGCCTAACATGGAATATTCCAAATTTTAAAGTGGATTCCTATGGAGAAATGATTGCCACAAGAAAAGATGGTCATGGTGATTGAAATTTATTATTTTTTATATATACTTTTTAGCTGATTTTACTTTTGCAACCAAAAAACCCTACAGCATTGAAACAATTTAAACACTGACCTAGACTAGAATTGTTCTTTCGTCTCCAAGCGTTCTAACTAACTCTTGTCATTAAAGCAAATTGTCCAATTTTTAGAGATAGAGCTATAAATCTTAGTAGTTGTATGTGTGGTCAGACTGCTGGAAATTTGTATGAGCAAATTGGATAAATGTTTCAGGAAGTACAGAGTGTTTTTCTTGCCTCCTTCCCATTATTTTCTAACATTGGGTTTTGGAAGTCTGGTTTTACTTTTTGGAAAAAACAAATTATGGAAACAGTACTTACAATTGTTCATTCCTCAACTCCAAGCAAGCTGGTTTTTAATCTTCCCTTTCTCCAAGTATAGCAGGTTGGAACTAGCCACTCGTTTGTAATGCTAGGAGCACTAGGGAAGACTAGACATGAGACCAGAGCAAGAATTTGGTTGGTGATAGAGAGCAGGGAGAACATCATCTGGATTTCATTCAGAAGCCAAAATCCTTGGAGGACAATCTACCATGGGAGCTGAGGGGTGGGTTCTGCCATTGGTCAGCTTAGGTTTGACTAGCCAAGCGGTGGATTTGAAGAACACATGGCCCAGAGCCTTACGCTGAACACTCTGGTGAGATCCACCTGTGGGTGGATCAGCTCCCTGAAGTCCTTACTAACAGAAGCTGTTGCTTGCTTCTCTGTGAGAATTGCAATTGTTGGCAATTCAGAACTCACTGAGCAGAGTCATTTGTTGCATCTGTTATCAAGGTATAATCTGATAACAAGTCAGCCTTATTTGGTAACCTCGCTATAGAAAACCCATTTCACGGAATTTCACATTGTTCTATTTTTATGAGTTATAAATTCTGAGAACTCATCTTCAAACCCCAAGTAGATGTAAAAAAAAAGAAAATACATCACAGACTGTATTGCTTCTCAGTATAAGGAAAAATACTACTTGTAACTCAACATTACATATTCTAAGCAAATTGGGTGACCCAACTGTCAGGAACTTGACTTTACTCCAAAAGAGGTGAATGATACATACAACCGGTATGTTATTTCTTTCAGGGGAGCTGTTGATGCTGGTGCTAGACACTCCTCCTCATAGAGGCTGCTGAGGCAGACTGCTTCTCTATGAGGAGGATAAATAGTTTATTATTCAGGCTTACTTCTGAAATAGGTTATTAAAATACTTGGGACTAGATTGAAAATCTCTCCATGTTTCATTCATTCAACAAACAGATATTTCAGGCACAGTTCTCTGTGTTTGGGATATATTGAGTCAATACAAAAGACAAATATTTTTGCTTTCTTGGAGCTTACATTTGTAGGAGGGTGGAGGGAGTGACATTTGTGTAGAGTTGCAAGAAGTGAAGTAGTTAGGGTTACATTTTAGGAAGATCATTCTGTAGTAGGAATAGCTTCTCTTTTTAAAAAAATATATTTTATTGATTTTTTTACAGAGAGGAAGGGAGAGAGATAGAGAGTTAGAAACATCGATGAGAGAGAAGCATTGATCAGCTGCCTCCTGCACACTCAGACTGGGATGTGCCCACAACCAGGGTACATGCCCTTGACCAGAATCGAACCTGGGACCTTTCAGTCTATAGACCGCCACTCTATCCACTGAGCCAAACTGGTTTCGGCAGGAATAGCTTCTTGAAAGGCGAGTTTGGGAACAAGATGACCAAGTGGGAAGCTGCCAGTGATAATCCAGGCAAGAGGTGATGATGACTCAAACCAGGTTGGTAGCTGTGGAGGTGGAGGGAAGTAGTGTGCTTAAGAAGTGTCAACAATGATACCAAGGATTTTAGCATGAGCAATTGGAAGGGTGGAGTTTCCATCTACTGAAAGGGGAAAAATCTCTGATGGAATAGCTTTGTCAGAGAAAATGAGAACTTCATTTTTAGAATGTTACCTTTGAGATGCCTGTGAAGCATCAAGTGGACATGCCAAATAGGCAGCTGCATGTATGAGTCTAAAATTCAAAAGAGAGGTTGATCATGAGATAAAAATACGGAAGTCATTGTCATATTAATAAAGGAGTTCATTAAGAAAGTTTAGACAGGGAAAGAAGAAATCCAGGGCCTCATCCCTTGGGTGCTAAAATGAGGAGAACTAAAATAAAGGCTGAGCGGAGACTGGTTTGGCTCAGTGGATAGAGCGTCCCAGGTTCGATTCTGGTTGGGGGCATGTACCTTGCTTGCGGGCACATCTCCAGTGTGGGGCCTGCAGGAGGCGGCTGATCGAAGTCTCTCTCTCATCGATGTTTCTGACTTTCTATCCCTCTCCCTTCATCTCTGTAAAGAATCAATAAAATATATTTTTAAAAAATAAAATAAAATGAAGGCTGAGAAGGAATAACCAATAAGATAAGCAAATGAAAAAGAATACAGTGTCCTGGGAACCAAATGAATAAAATATATTGAGGAAGAGGAAGGGATTAACCAAGCCACTGGATTTGCAGGTAAATTTTCTCCTCTGTAAAAGGTAATATTAACACTTGCCTCATAGGCTTAAATGAGATAATTTATGTGAGTCGCCAATCACATAAACTCCTGATATCAGTAAGAGCTCAAAAATACTACCTATTATTTTTATTCCTAACACTTCTGTAAAATCACTGGCAGTAGTCTATGCATGGTTTCCCTTTCTATTGTTTCAGTTACCTATGACCAACTATGGTCTGAAAATATTAAATGGAAAATTACAGAAATAAACAATTTGTAAATTAAAAATTGTGCAACATTACAAGTAGCATGTTGAAATC
This sequence comes from Lasiurus borealis, assembly GCA_004026805.1. Taxonomy (NCBI): domain Eukaryota; kingdom Metazoa; phylum Chordata; class Mammalia; order Chiroptera; family Vespertilionidae; genus Lasiurus; species Lasiurus borealis. The sequence continues at coordinate 43,728 of PVJN01003404.1, forward strand.
TCATGCCATCCCACTCTATCCCTCCAGGAACATGAATTTTCCAGTGTAACTACTCTATATACACTATCTTACCATTAGTTACTTAGTATCCATCTTGGTGTAGATTATCACAGAAAGAAAAAGAAAGAGAAAAAGGGAGAAAGGAAGAGAGAGAAAGAGAGAGAAAGAGAGAGAGAGAGAGAGAGAGAGAGAGAGAGAGAGAGAGACCACATTTACATATGTTTTTCTTTCCCCCCTCTTCCTACAGCAGACTCACTCAGGAACCTCAATCTAAAAAAGGCATTTTTCAAATCTGGTGGGTGAAGTCCATGGGGAGTAAGTGGAATCTAGTGTTGACAACCCTGGCCATTCTCCTCTAGTTTTACCTCAAACTACACTGGGTGTTGGTCTGTAGGCTGTTGGTTTGATTATATCCGGCATTGGATATAATATCCCATTTTTTTCCTTCTCTTTCTTGTGTTTCTTAGGGTTGTGGAAAAATCACTGTGGGATATGCAAGATAGTGAATCTTTATGGTTGGTCTACATACAAGAATCCAGCAGAGCTCTCAGTAAGTTGGGAATTGAAGTAGTTACATGGCAGTGGAAACAGATGTTGTGGGTACTCCGTCCATATTCTCTTGCCTTTACCACTTCCTCATAGGCTGCCTGATTTCAACTGTAGCACCTACACTTCTTTGTCTGAAGCTTTCCAAAGTGGCTATACCACTGTGCATTTCTAGTAGCAATATTCGGTTGCCCCTCATCTCTGTCAGCACTTGGAACTGTCAGGTTTTTTTTTTTTTTTTTTTTTACTTTTTTTAAAAAATTGATTTAGGAGAGGAGAGGAGAGGGAGATAGAAACATCAGTAATGAAAGAGAATAATTGATTGGCTGCCTCCTGCACGCCCCCTACTGGGGACCAAGCCTGTGGCAATGACATCAGCAAAGTTATGTAAAATGTTATTATTCAGGTTAAGACAAACCTGGTTCACTAATCTTTGGATTATCTGAATTCATTTTATTGCCTTGGAATAAGATATCTAAAATTATAAAAATATTTAAGTAAATTTACATTGTGATAATATTTGTTAGAAAAAAATTTGGTCTATAATTCAAACATTTTAAAGAGCATTAAGTTAAAGTGTAGCTGTACAACAGAAAGGGTTATTTTGGAATATCTTTCAGGAAGAGGTAATTCTCAAGTTTAGATTTAAATGAAGAAAGAATCTGAGTCAATAACCAATTATTAATTCAATGATGAAATAAATATAATATTACTACTGTGAAATCAAGGTATTTTTAAAATATGCTTTATTGATTTCAAAGAGGAAGAGTGAGAGAGAGAGAGAGAGAGAGCTAGAAACATCAATGATAAGAGTAATTGATCAGCATTTAACTGTGACCTCCTGGTTCATAGGTTGATGCTCGACCATTGAGCCAGACCAGATTGGCAAGATCAAAGCACTTATCAGATTTTCATTGCCCTTAGATAAGTCTGAAGCTTTTATAATAGAACTTGCTAGCATTACATGACAGACTGCCAAAATGAGACTTGAACATGTATTCCCCTACTTTCCCCCATGAAAATACGGTTTCTGATTATTACTTATACAATTAGGTGCAGTAAGATGAGAGAAAAACTATTGAAATTAAATTTGCTGATTATTTTTGAGATGCTTTCTAGCAAGTTATAGATACTACCCCACCCACATATTACTGTAGAGTTTTAGCTACAGTAATATACATTTTGAGTTTTTGATCAACTGTCTACTAATGGTTTTCTGTGAGCCAAACTAAATAATGGTAACTCATTTCAAATGTGGTATTTCTGATGCAAGATATTTGCTCCCAGCACTTTTACAGAAGATCAGATAGTTGAACCACAGCTTTATGTTTAGCTCTTTAAGTTGTTGAAGTAAAAAGAATTCCAGTAACCCATCAACCAGGTTTCGAATGGCTTATACCAGATTATCTATGGAAATCTTTTAGCCATTCAGTCCTTATTAAAAAAAGACTTCTAAATAAGATTCATTTCGAGGAGGGACACAATGGTCATATGGACTGGTTTTCAATTCAAATCCTAGTTTGATTGCATGCTCTGCTTCAGGTTCTGGGGGGCCTTTATTATTACACCAAATATACTCTAAGTTGTAGAGCAAACACTGGGTTTCAAGTGTCATAAAAGATAAACTAAGGGCTTGAAACCACAGCAATCAATATCTTTTTTTCTCAAGCACACAATAGGAAAAAAAAAAAAAGAGCTTGCTTGTTTCTCTCTCCTATGCCCCCTCCCCCAACCAGATCAGCTTTTTGGATTGTTTCACTATTCATAGAAATTTGCTTATTGAATCTGATTCTAGTTAGAACAATTTGTGCAATCTTTTTAGATCTACAGCGTCAACAATCTCTATTTTACTGTCAGTTCAAACAGAACATTATAAAAGACACTAGCATGTTTTATCTTATTTCCTGATCATTTTCATTCTGGCATCCTGTAATAATTGCAAAATCATAGTTAAATAGCAGCATGATGAATGCCATTTATTGCTTTTAGATATTGACTTGGCAGTACAAAATAATGTATTTATATATAAAGTTAAAAAGTAGTCACAGGTTTGTAGAATATTAGAGTAAGACAAGGCTTTTCAAAGAGCATTGAATCCACCATCTTCATTTTACAGATGAGGAAAATGAAGAACAGCAAGTATAAATAAATAAAGCAAAGTCCTCCAACAGTCTTCAAAATATCTTTTCTTGGATCCAAAGGAGTTATAGCAGCTTCTAAATAGAGCCCAGCTCCCTCCTAAGTATCAGCTTTCCTCCCTCTTCCCACCTCAAACATTTAATCAATCCTTAGGTCTCATTCATTCCACCTATTGAGATCTCCCATATTTGTCTCTTCTTTCCATTTACAACATCACTACCATATTTTAGGTCATTATTGCTTTGGACATAAAGTCCAAACTTGCTGAGCTTGGTAAGAGCCATTTATAAGCTTAACCCTGCCAATCTGTCTACCCTTTTTGTCTTCACTTGCTCTTCCATCCTTTCTGTTGTACAGCTACATTCTAACTTACATTAGATCTTACTTCATCCATTAGATCTTAGCAAGGTAATTTCTACCCTTCAACACATTCTGATTTGAGCGCCTTTTTATGTATTATCTCGGTACCCATCCTATCTGATAAAAGAGTAATATGCATACCTCTGCTATACCCACCAGCCACACCCATCAGTCACACCCACCAGCCAATCAGAGCGAGTATGCACATTAACCCAAATAAGATGGCTAGGCCACAGAGAGAGCAGGAGAGAGGCTTGGGTTGCCCCTGGGAATGGAGGAAGCCAGTTTTTCCACATACCCTGGCAGGCCCAAGCCTCCGCCTAAAGCAACAAAGTTTTAATGTCTGTGGGAGCAGAAGGCTTGGCTCTGCTCTAGGCTACAACGTTTCAATTGTGGAAGATAAATAAACTCCAGATACCAGGGCCTCCACTTGGGTTATGGGGGGGCATGGCCAGCCTGCAAACCACCACAGGACCCTCGCCCAGGTCACCCCACACCCCAAGGGAACACCCACCCTGATCTAAGACACCCTTCAGGGCAAACCAGCTGGCCCCCACCTGTGAATCAGGCCTCTATCCTATCTAATAAAGGAGTAATATGCAGATTGACCATCACTTCAGCACACAAGATGGCTGCCCCCATGTGGTCAAAAGATCCTGCCCCCATGTGGATAGAAGATGGCCACTACCAGATGGCCGGCAGGGGAGGGCAGTTGGTAGGGACCAGGCCTGCAAGGGAAGGCAGTTATGGGTGATCAGGCCAGCAGGGTAGGGCAGTTGGGAGGGACCAGGCCTGCAAGGAAGGGAAGTTGGGGACAATCAAGCCTGCAGGGGAGGGCAGTTAGGGGTGAATAGGCCAGCAGAGGAGGAAAGTTGAGGGTTGACCAGGCCCACAGGGAGGGCAGTTAGGGGCAAACAGGCAGACAGGGGAGCAGTTAGGCATCAATCAGGTGGCAGGGGAATGGTTAGGGGGTGATCAGGCTGGCTGGCAGAAGCAGTAAGGGCAATCAGGAAGACAGGCAGGTGAGCAGTTGGGAGCCAGCAGTCCTGGATTGTGAGAGGGATGTTTGACTCTCCCAAATAGGATCAGGCCTAAGCGGGCAGTTGGACATCCTTCAAGAGTCCCAGATTTGAGAGGGAGCAGGCTTAGCTGAAGGACAGCACCCTATACACAAATTTTGTGCACTGGACCTTACTCTTACTCTAATACTCTTACTCTAATAGTATTCAGAACACTATGAATACTATTATATGGTCAGGTGACTTATTAAAATCCATATTTAGACTGTAAGTCCCATGAGGACCAAGATTGTATCTCGTGAGTTATATCCTTAGAACCAGCAAAAGAAAACAAAAAAAAGGATACACAATAAACAATAGTAACAACAGCAGCAATAAAAATAGTTACTTTTTATTTTTTGTTTTCTGTGTTAGTCATTATGCTAAGTTTGTTCCATGAAATGCCAATACACCTTCTGTGGTGGTTAATTTTATATGTCAGTTTAGTACCTAGATATTTGGTCAACCATGTCTATGTGTTGCTGTGAAAATATTTTTTATATAAGATTAACATTTAAATCTCTAGACTTTGAGTTAGTCAGATTACCCTATGTAATGTGGGAGGACCTCATCCAATCAATTGTAGGCCTTAAGAAGACTAGCCTTCCCCTAGAAAGAGGGAGTTCTGCCAGAAGACTGCCTTTGAACCTAAGCTGCAGCATCAATTTTCCCCTGTGTCTCCATTCTGTCGGCCTAACAATAGATTTTGGATTTGCCAGTTTTCACAATTATATAAGCCAATTCCTTAAAATCTCTATGTCTCTATGTCTCTATATCTCTATGTCTCTATCTATCATCTATCTATCTATCTATCTATCTATCTATCTATCTATCTATCATCTATCTCTGTATCTATCCAAAACAATGCACGCAACATTCACACACACTTTCTGTTGGTTCTGTTTCCATGAAGAACTCTGGCTAATGTACCTTTCAATAGCCTTACGATGAAGGTAATATAATTTTCATTTAAAAATGAGGAAGTAGATGAAACCAGTTTGGCTCGATAGATGGAGTGTCAGCCTGTGGACTGAAGAGTCCCAGGCTCGATTCCGGTCAAGGGCCTGTACCTTGATTGTGGACACATCCCCACTGGGGGATGTGCAGGAGACAGCTGATTGATGCTTCTCTCTCATTGATGTATCTAATTCTCTTATCTCTCTCCCTTCCTCTCTACAAAAAATTAATAAAAAAAAAATATTTTTTTAAAAATGAAGAAGTAGGATCACAAAGAAGTTAATAAGTTCACTGTCCAAGGTCTTTTATTTAGAAAGTAGAGAAACCAAGTCCCAAAATCAAAGACTATTTGACCATAAAATTCATGATCTTAACTATAGTATGCCAGAAATGAATGAATAATTACATACATAAATCTACAGATGAATGAGACTGGCTCCTTCTTTATGTAGTTGTAATGATTCAAGATCTTTTGTCTGAAATAGATCTTCAAAATCATTCATTCACTTAATCTGTTATTTTACTGATGAGAAAATGAGGCTTACTTTTGTAATTTCGTTAGTGAATGAGTTGAGAGTTAAAAAAAAAAATCTTGTTTCTTAAAGGTCAATACTGGAATCCTTTTACTATGCCAACACAGCTTCTTCCACAAGAACATTTGGTCACTGACTCCAATTTTCTATGGAAAATGGGTGATGTAAGCAATGTTCCTGAGGTAGAATCATTGGGCCACCATCCTGCCCAACTTTAGAGAGGACCTTTTTTTCTCCTCTCTCCAAAACCTACATGACCCAGAGCATGAATTCATAATGAATTTTAAGTCTAGCTTATGCAATTTTCAAACCATGGTTTAATTAACTGGGAAAAACATGGGATAGAAAAGAGACAGGAATCTGGCAATATGAAGTTGAACTTTTAATTGAACTATTCAGCCACAGTTAGTGTTTTCCTCTTTCATTTTCTCATAGCCCTTAGAAAAATACTCTGTAATTCCATCCGTCACAAAGGCTTTTAATAATTTGTTGACCATTAAGTTAATTGTGCTTAATGGTGCATGTGACATTTTCATTTATGCTCAGTGAATATTTGTTAAACAAATTCAGGATTGACGGCTGAGACTATTAAACTGATGGAGATTTCAAGAAAGAGGGTAATTTTCATCAACTCCCCAAATGTCTTTTCCTTTATAGCCACCATCATGAGTGCCTTGAAACTGCCTGAATATTAATGAGAGCTCTTGAAGATATACCAGAAGGGGCATATTCCCTACCTTCAGGAAGAATACAATATGCTATTTTCTTCCCTCCTCCGATAATGTTAGTTTTTATGGTGAACTGAAATCTCTGGCCTTTATCCTTCAGAGATGAGGTAAATAGGACAGGAACAAAGATGCAGTGAAGAAAAAGAGGAAAACTGATAGCAGTTTTATTCTCTGAAGGTAGAAAGAGAAGCTATCTCAGGAGAAAATTTATCTTTCTTTTATGAAGATGCTTCCATGTGTCTCTTGTTGATGAAAGAGAGATCCCAGGCTAGTAGGGATAGAAGATGTTGAATTAAAAAGGGGGCTCACCCCAACTGGTTTGGCTTAGTTAACAGAGCATCAGTTTTCTGATTGAAGGGTTCTGGGTTAGATTCTGGTCAAGGGCACGTACCTTAGTTGTAGGCTCCATCCCTAACTCCAGTCAGGACATGTGCAGGAGGCACCCAATTGATGTGCCTCTCTCACATTGATGTTTTTCTCTCTGGGTCTCCTCCCCTCCCTTCTACTCTCTCTAAAAATCAATGGGAAAAATAGCCTAGAGTGAGGATTAACAACAACAACAAAAAAAAGGGTGGGGGGTTCAGTTCTTCTGCATGATAAGGTAACAATGATTTTTAGATTGGCCTTTGGTACTTTGAGGAAAAAAATTGGGACAAAATCTACACAGGAATGACAGGTCCCACCACATAGCTAACATATTGAAAAGTGTTAGGGGGTTGATGAGGCTATGAAAAGTGAAAATAGATTATGGTAGAGAAGGGCAAGGATTCAAAGACCAGTGATGGTTGCTTGCATTTTTTGCTTGTTTCTTATCCTGAGGTATATATCACCTCTATTATCTCTGTATTAAAATCTAAAGCTTGTGGAGTATTGCAATAGGGGTGCGTTAGGGCATGAAGAGGAGAGTGAAAGGGCATGAAAAATATGAGCTGCTCAGAAGTACATGGCCCTGGTGATCACTCTCCAGAATCAAAGAAGCTATGAGACTTGTTGCCATTATTCAGGAAAAGACGTCAAATGTAATTAGAGACTACCTAAGAGTCCTGGAGAAACTGAGGTCATTCTGTTTGTTAAGAACACAAAACATCAGTTAAGATGACTATTGTATTTAGAGGCAGAACTCTTGGTAATTATATACTTGTCTCATTCTCCAGCAGTGTAAAATAGATAGATGGATGGATGGATGGATGGATGGATGGATGGATGGATGGGCAGATAGATAAATAAAATGATAGATAGATAGATAGATAGATAGATAGATAGATAGATAGATAGATAGATAGATATAGATAGGTACAATGATAGATAGTACTTCTAAAGAAGAAGGAGCAGGAGGAGAAGGAGAAGGAGGAAGAAGAGGAGAAAGGGGAGGTATTTGGACTAGTGTGAAGGGGAGAGCAGAGGGAAGGGGAAGAAGTGAGAGGAGGGAGGAGTCAGAACATGGTAGAAGAAGATAATTACAGCTGAACGAGCTAGAGCTTCTCTCTTACTAAAGTTTCTTTTCTACCTCTGACCCTTATTCTGGACTTTGTAACCAGAAAACTCTTCTAATCTTTCTCTTCTTTAATAAAAGAATAATAATACCTACATTTCAAGGTTGTTTAAAAAATCAAAGCTAAAATAACTTTCATACTATTTAGCACAAATTAGGCATTCAGTGAATGCTATCTGTTACATTAAATATTACCATTTCTAAAATAGTAATATAATAATTAATATAATATAATATAATAATTAATAATAGCAGCAATCTAGTTTCCTAAGCATAAAGAGAGTTGAGGCAGTAAAAAAAATCTTTCTTTGCTTTTTTTTCTCTGGAGCTCTTTTGCACCTTTTTGGACAATTAACTAAAATTTAAAAAGTAAGAGAACTATCTCTGAGTATCAGGTAAGAGTGCGTTTAGATTCCAATTTCTGTGAGTCACTGTTAAATGTGTCTGTCCTAGGTTAGTGCCATCAGCTTCAGTTCTTATTCTATTGTATGTCTGTTCTACTTCTCTTCTGTTGGGGTTGTGATGCTGACCAACCTTTTCAAGTACGTAGTTTGAACAGCCATTAAAACTCATCCATTAAAATTCAGTTCCCCACGGAGCTGAAGAGTAATTTTCTGCAAAACCACTTAGGGTTGTTACAAAGATCAAAGTAAAGAAAGTGTCAAGAAGCTTTTCTGCAGGCTGCTTTGCGGGAAGGGCAAAGAAGTAGATGGGAACATGGAATTTAGAATTAAAATTTATTCAAAGTCTTCTGATTGCTTCCTTTGCACTCGATGCCTTCATTTTCTCATAAAATAATAAGTATAATGCTTTTATTAGATGGCTTCACCCAATTGATGAAATTCTGACTATGGTACATGATTTATATATGTCATTTGACTCCCACAATCTTCCTAAGGAGCCCGATTCTCTTTTCTTTCAAGTTTTCAAGGAAGGAAACGGAGGGTGTGAGAGGTTAAGTATCTCACATAAAATCACACAGCTGTTAAGTGATACAGTCAAGATTCCAGCCCCATTCAGCTGTACTACAAAAGCCATGCTAAACTCACATCCTGTGAATAATAAGTGAAATGGTGTTTGTGAAAAGCCATTTTAAACTGTAAATAGTATGGTATTGTTAGCAATTATTACTCTAGTATAACAGTGATTTATCCTCAAGTGAAACAGAGTTTACAATTAGCCCTCCATAGACAGAAGAAAAAAATTCAAAATAAAAGGGCCTGTGCCTTAAGTTAGTTTACATAAAGCAACATAAGGAAGGGAAGAGTCCAATTTGCTCCAATCCGGCAAATTTTATTGAAGTCTGAGCATTATTATTACTGCATTTAATGAATTTGCATTGTGTCATACGCTGTATTAGACATGGTCGAAAAGAGACCATAGGAGAGAGGATGAAAAAACATGAAAAAAATAATCACATAGAGACATACAAAGTAGAGCAAGGTATTCTAGTGCAATGCCATGGCACACACAGTGAAGCTGGCTTTGGAGTTAGTGGATTAATCATCCAAGATATTTTATGGAGAATTCTGGAAGGTTTTTAATATGGAAGGCTCAGGGTGAGAACTGGTAGACAATGCATGAGGTACACCAAATGGTCTGTGTCTCTATAGCAGGAAGGAGAAGGAAGGGAAGAAAACTAATATTTATTAGCAACTGTGATGTCAGGTATTGTCATGTTTACGGTGTTTATATTATCGAATATATTTTTCATGAAAATCCATTAGGTAAATAAGTATTCATTCATTAATTTAACCCATTTTCCTAACAGTTATTTGTTAAGTGTCTATTCTGTGGTAGGCTTTGTGTGACCATAGAAACATATGATGAATAAGAAACAGTGAGATGCAAGAAACAGAAAATCTAAACACATCAATTTGTTAAAATGTCTCCACTTTGATAATGAAAAAATGGAGGCTCAGAAAAGTTATGCAATTTATTCAAGTTCACCAAATAAAGTATTAAAACTTTAATATTTTAAGTGCAGTAACAGTATTAGAACTACTGCTCTCATTTTGACTTGTTCGCTAGCTATGCACTTAATGTAAGAAAGAATTTATACCATAGTAAAAGGTGAGATGAATTCTACCTGCTTAATGGAGCAAAGTGTGAACACTTGGATGGTATTGATACAAGTGTCTTTATCTTTTTATCAATAACTCTGCTTAGAATGGTTTTTAATGTAGAAAATATTTTTAAAATTTCACTTACTTCATTTGCTATTTGTTATTGGTAATTTTGAGTATTGACTAGAAAACACCAGAGATCTGGTGTTTAAAATGAAGAAAACATTTGTTTCTCTTTTTGAGAAGAAATGTAGAATTATATGGCTTTAAATCAACTCCACTCAGAGCAGTTTCCTGAAAGGAATGAAAAACTTGCAATCATGGGTTCTGGTAGTCAGGCTCCTTTGAATGCAAGCAACAGAAACTCATTTTAGGCTGCATTAAGAAAAAAAAAGAAAAGAAAAAATGTTAAGTTATTTGCACACATAACCGGAAGGTCAGAGGTAAATCGATAGAATCAAGTAGATGTCCTTAGAAATATTTTCCTCTATCTCTCATCCCTTTACTCTTCTTTTTTTCCACTTGGCTTCAATCTCTTGATCTAATTTTATGTGACAAGATTTCCCTCTATGGGGGGGTAAGAGGGGGCTGGGGGAGGAATGGGGGAGGATGGCTGCCAACATTTGCATGTTTACCTCCCCATAGCTCTATATCCACAAATCAAATCTCATGGGAGAACTCTGATTGGCCCAGCTAGAATCACATGCTTATCTTTGGGCCAATCACTGTCATCCAGACAGTACAGGGCCATGACTGGTCAAACCTAGCTGCCCTGTCCTTCACAATAATCACTGGTGACTGATAAAGACACTGACATAGCTTGAAGTGCAGAGAGAACTTTTGGCCCAAAGAATAGAATTCTGGGAAGGAAAGGAACCAAAACTAAAATAAAACATTTAAAACAAGTATCTCTCTTTCCAAAATACTATGGCTTTTGAAATCTGATTTTGCTAAAAGTGAGAAAAAGACTTTAGTATCTTGATATTTAGTTATATGCATTTTCCATTTTGTAATTTTTATAAACCGTATCAGGGAAATATATTGTATAATTCAAAGGTGTCACCATTCACACCTTCAGTGAGTTATAATTGAAAAAGTGCATAGTGACCTTGAGTTTGTACAATGTGGTAATCCTGAACTAGAACAAAGTGGTTAGAAATTAGTCCAACTGAAGCTCAAATTTTTATTTAGCTGATTGCATATACATATAAAAATACATAAAGCATTTGAAGCTTTAGTCATGCTATTAGTTGTTGGCCACTGTTCATAACAGGAGACCTAGGAAAAACAAATTGTTGCATAAGATACTGTATGCTTCAGTCTTTATATCAGTAGTTTACTATTGTCTACTTAAAAAAATATGTTTTTATTGATTACCAAAAGAGGAAATGAGAGGGAGAGAGTTAGAAACATCTATGATGAGAGAAAAATCATTGATTGGCTACCTGCCCCCAGTGGAGATAGAGCCCACAACCCAGGCATGTGCCCCAACTGGGAATCAAACTGTGACCTCCTGGTTCATGTGAAGACACTCAACCACTAAGCTACACTGGTCAGACTACTATTGACTATTAAAAAAGGATTACTAGTTCTTTTCAGCTTTCTGCTCTATCTAGAACACATTATTGTCTTCTAGAACATAATTATCTGATCATATATGTCTTCTCCAAGGGAATAATTCCTAAAATAGCCATTTTATAGTGTTGTAAGAACAATTTGAGTTGCTATTAGTTCAACATTTCAAGCACAAATCTTTTAAATAACATCCAGCTCAAAGACAATATAGACACTATCTATTTTCTTGAACTTTTGTGTCAATCAATTATGTTAAAATGGTTAAAAGAAAAATAAATGTTATTGCACATCAATGTACAATCACTTTAAATCAAATTATATTGGTTAGCAGAGCATGAAGGATGTGAGGCTTTTATGCATTTAATAATTTGCTATGATTAGAATATAATGTAGGTTAAGAAGAAATTATATCCCATGAATCATTGAGTTTTTATTTGTTATGATGGTATCTCACAAAATGAAACCATTACAACTTTCACAGTAAGCATCCTATCTAATAAGAGTAATATTCAAATTGACTCTACCTCCGCTACACCACAAGCCACATGCACCGGCCATGCCCACGAGCCAATCAGGAGTGAGTATGCAAATTAATCCCAACCAAGATGGCTGTGGCCAAGGAGAGAGCAAGAGGGAGGCTTGGGTTTCTCCAGCAATGGAGGAAGCCAAGCTTTCCACACACCCTGGCAGGCCCAGGCCTCCACTCAATGCTACAAAGTTTCAATTATAGAAGATAAAAAAATCCCAATAGAACTTACTACAGCCAAGGAGCAAGCAGGAGGCTTGGCTCCATTCCAGGCTACAAATTTTCAATTTATAAGATAAATAAATTTCAGATACCAGGGCCTCCGCTTGGGTTGCCCAGGGCATGGCTGGCCTGCAAACCAACACAGGCCCCTCATCCAGGCCGCCCCATGCCCCAAGGGAACCCCCACTCAGATTCAGAACACCCTACAGGGCAAACCAGCTGGCCCCCACCCATGCACCAGGCCTCTATCCTATCAAGTGTAATATGCAGATTGACTATCATTCCAACACACAAGATGGCTGCCCCCATGTGGTCAAAGATGGCTGCTCCCATATGGACACAAGATGGCCACCACAAGATGGCCTGCAAAGGAAGACAGTTGTGGGTGATCAGGCCAACAGGGGATGGCAGTTGAGAGGGACCAGGCCTGCAAGGGAGGGCAATTGGGGGCAATCAAGCCTACAGGGGAAGGCAATCAGGGATGACCAGACCAGCAGAGGAGGGAAGTTTGGGGCAACCAGGCCTGCAGGAAAGGACAATTTCTTGGGGAACCCGGGCCTGCAGGGGAGAGCAATTGGGAGGACCAGGCCTACAGGGGAGGGCAGTTAGGGGCAAATAGGCTGGCGGGGGAGCAGTTAGGCATCCATCAGGCTGGCAGGGCAATGATTAGGGGGCAATCAGGAAGGCAGGCAGGCAAGCAGCGGGGAGCCAGCAGTCCTGCATTGTGAGAGGGATGTCCAACTACCTGGTGGGATCAGGCCTAAACAGGCAGTCGGACATCCCTCGTGGAGTCCCAGATTGGAGAGGGTGCAGGCTGTGCTGAGGGACATCCCCCTTGCCCCATGCATGAATTTTGTGTACTGGGCCTCTAGTTACAATATGAATGACAATTTGTTCTTGAAACTAGTAGTGGAATTGAAAAGGGCTGCTGGGGCAATTGAGTTTCTGCCCAAATTTGTTAACTGAATAGCTGTCATTACTCTTCAGTGCTTTCTCAACAGGTGGCTCTCAGAGCCAGGTCTGTATATTGCAGGGGATGACATTTCTTCCATATTGGTTGATATCAGGCACCATTATTAAATCTGTATAAGTTTTCTTATTGGCTTGAACATTTCTGGCCTTAATTTATGATTTTTCTTGTTCAGGTGCCTTTGTAGGAAAATTCTAGGCTCATCTTTCTCTATCAAATTCTGTTAATAATATCTCATATAAAATGCCCTTATTAAAATGTCATCTTTCCTCAGCAAGCTTTGGGTTGGTCCACTGTGACTCCTATGCAAATCTGAAAGATCACTTTGTTGAACAGTGTGCAATGTGAAAACTTGGCTCTGAATGTTAAATCTTTTTTTTTTTTTAAGTTTTTGTCTAGTTGTTTCATACTCAAAAACAGGCATACAAACTCATACAGTATTTTTTCATAGGCTTGGATAAAGAATCAGGAAGGAGTCTGCTCCCTGGTGCTGTCTTACTTTTTGAAGTGGACACATATAAAGTTCAAAATCAAGACTGTTAGAGTTGCCAGTGACCAGGTGATAATGGAGGCCCAGACTGTTACTGTAATGTGCCTGAGGCCACACTCCAGTTCAAGGCAGAGCTCAAATTAAATATGATAAACCTTACCTTCTAGGTTAGTGCTCTTTTTTTTTTAAACTGCTCCCTTTTGTTTCTTAGGTGAATTTGACCTTGAAAATTAGATATGTGTAAATAAAGTTTAAATGAACCATCCTCTGTAAAATAGACACGGGAGAACTGAAAGTTTCGATGGGTCAGCTTCTAAATTCTATCCTTGGTTAATATTTCTGTAAAATAAAATTTGCTTAATTTGTCTTCTTTTTAGAAAATAAATTTTTATTTTAGAGAAGCTGCTTAGAAAATAGGAAATGAACTTAGTATAGATAGAAAGCTGAAGGCATCAAAAGATCATCTCTTCTCTGCTTGGCAGCAAGACAATGAGTCATTAGCGGAATGTCCAACCAGTTCCCTTTGTCTTTCCTCTACCTATCTGCTCACCAATACTCCACCCTCTTGTGAAAATACAGATGTACACCTCACAGAAGAAGAACTGGTGAAAAGAAATGAAAGTGACAGTTAACTCTGGATTAGATGTTACAGATTACTAAATTTTATAAATTACTAAACTACATTAGTCTACTCTGAGGTGATGATATCAAGCCACCAACACACTTTTGAATGATTCATCCCTCTCTGCAAGGGAGTGCATTGATGTATTGTCCTCTTACATATTGTTTTTTATTTATTTTTATTGATTTCAGAAAGCAAAGGAGAGAGAGAGAGAGAGAGAGAGAGAGAGAGAGAGAGAGAGAGAAACATTAATGATGAAAGAGAAACAGTGATCAGCTGCCACCTGCACTCCTTACACTGGGGATCCAGCCCAAAGCCTGTACATGTGCTCTACTGGGAATCAAACCATGACCTCCTGGTTCATAGGTCAACACTCAACTACTGAATCATGCCAACCAGGCTCATGTTGTTTTTCTTTCCTTTCTTTCTTTCTTTCTTTCTTTCTTTCTTTCTTTCTTTCTTTCTTTCTTTCTTTTTTTAAATATTTTACTGATTTTTTTACAGAGAGGAAAAGAGAGGGATAGAGAGCCAGAAACATCGATGAGAGAGAAACATCGATCAGACGCCTCTTGCACACCCCCCAATGGGGATGTGCCTGCAACCAAGATACATGCCCTTGACCCGAATGGAACCTGGGACCCTTTAGTCTGCAGGCAGAGGCTCTATCCACTAAGCCAAACCAGTCTCAGCTCATGTTGTTTTTCTTTACTTGTGCTGCTGCTGCTTCTTTCCATATACAAATGTCCACGGAATTCAGTGTTCAGGTAAAGGCCACCTACTTCAGGTTTACTCCATCTCATGCATGGTGATGTCTCCCTTTTCTAAGCTCCTAGCACAAATGATCTATACTTAGCACTTGACAAATATTTAAGCAATTTTTGGGTGTATATTGTTGTCTTGTAATATGATTTACTTTTTATCAGTTTTACTTCTTCATTTCCTAACATCCTGAGGGCTTTGAACTGTGTGAGTTTTAGAAACTCCTGACCATTTCTAACAGGTTTCCCCTTCCCAAGGCCAGTTCAAAAATTACTTTCGTATGAAGATTTGCACAAGCAGTATGGTGAGATTTATTGCATTTTTATTTTTTTCAGTTTGAATGTGGGCAGGCCCTCTGAAGTAGGAAATGAGAAAGCACAGTGTTTTTCTTAAATGTTTCAAGAAATGAAAGCTTGAGGTTGGCAAAGTAGGGCAAAGTAGGATGATTTTTGGACACAATTTAAGGGTAACACCTAGCAAAAGCACATTATAAATGACAGAGTCTGGTTTAATTGGCAGCCAGTCAAGGAAACACACTGACCTGCAGAGCTAAAACCAGGGGAGAAAGAGAATTAATATATTTCATTCGACACACCCACATAGGTGGTGTCCACTAAAAGGAGAACCTGCTGTTTATCTCAGAGTCATGTTACCATGAATAGCAAGACATTTACAATTAAAACCATGGTTCAGCCATGTCCCAGCTACTGTATAATTTTCTCCAGTTTTGATCTCTTTTTCTTTCTTTTCTTTAAAAAAAAAATACAGTAAAGCTCCTTAGCTTTTGAAAAAAATATTTTTTATGATTCTTAGAGAGAGGGGAAAGTAGAGGGTGGGGGAGAGAGAGAGAACAACATTGATGGAGAACACAACATCAATTAACTGCCTCTTACATGCCCTCTACCAGGGATTGAGCCTGCAACCTGTGCTTGTGCCCTGACCAGGAACAGAACCAGCAACCTCTTGGTGCTTGGAACGATGCCCAAACAACTGAGCCACACTGGCTAGGGCCTCTTCCAATTTTTTTATGGCACATAAAAATATAACCTGAGAAATACACATGTGCATACTCACATACACACATACACACATACACATATTTTTAAATGGTTATTGTGTAATTTCATCAAATTGTGATGGGTTTCAGTGATAATACCACTTTTCTCCCCTCAAAGCATATTATTCAGTTATTAGCTTCATATTTCAGTGAGTCATTTCCTTCCATTGTTTCAGAATTTACCTTGTTTGATTATATAATTTCAATGTTTTTTAACTACTGCAAAACAAGAACAATTTAGTAGCTTAACATTTTTTTAAATCACAACTACTGAAATCTATTTTACATAAAACATTATATAAATTTAAGGTATATAACATATGGGTTATATATGTGTGTGTATATATGCGTATACATACAATAAACATATACATATCCTATATAATAAAAAGCTAATATGCAAATTGACTGAACAATGGTGTAACTGGTTGTTGTGTCTTGCACTGACCACCAGGGACCAGACACTCAATGCTGGAAGCTGCCCCCTGGTGGTCAGTGAGCTCCCACAGGGGGAGTGCCACTCAGCCAGAAGTCCTGAGAGGATGTTGTGGACTGCAAGAGAGTGTAGGCCAGGCTGAGGGAGTCCCTCGACCCCCAAGTTCTTGAATTTTATGCACCAGGCCTCTAGTATATCTATCTATACCTATATCTATATCTATATCTATATCTATATCTATATCTATATCTATATCTATATCTATATCTATATCTATATCTATATCTATATCTATATCTATCTATAGGTATATCTATATGTATATTTATATCTATATCTATACCTATACCTATATCTATATCTATATCTATATATTAAGATGATAGCCATTGTAGTGATAGTTTGTACCTCTATCACATTACTTTTTGTTTGTGGTGGGAATAATTAAGATCTAGTCTCCTAACAAGTTTGATGATTATAATAAAACTGTCCATAATTTTATAGCTTTAAATATGTAGCTTGTGCCAAAACCAGTTTGGCTCAGTGGATAGAGAGTCGGCCTGTGGACTGAAGGGTCCCAGGTTCGATTCTGATCAAGAGCATGTACCTTGGTTGCGGGCACATCCCCAGAGTGTACAGGAGGCAGCTGATTGATGTTTCTCTCTCATTGATGTTTCTAACTCTCTATCCTCTCCTTTCTCTCTGTAAAAATTATATATATATAGTCTTGCCCTTCCTGGTAGAGAGAGGGAGGGCAGCTAACTTAAAAAAATATGTAGTTTGTATATAGAGTAATTCTGTGTATTATGTAGGCACTCTAAAACACACACATACATCCTTGGTAATTTCTTATTCAAGTCAAGTTTCTTAAGCATTCTTATTTAAAACAAATCACAAAAACTGATTTAGTCAATGCTACTATATCATTGTTTTTATATCATTATCTTTGTAAAATTATAGTTCACAGGAATCTGTAGACCCTCATAATCAAAAATTTAAACTTTCGAGGTACTAAAGATTTGCAAGTGACCCCAAAGGTCTGTGGCCTATAGATATTTGTCATTTTATCTGACACACACATACAGTTTTGATTTTTGAGAGTTATGAGGCTAGCATCCAGAATCAAACATTTAGCTGGTGAGATTACCCAGTGCTCAGTACTTATGTTTCAACACTACTTCATCAATCCCTACTTATTTTGATTGCCTTGTGATGAGTCTTATTAAATGGAATAGTAATACTCCCAAAATCTTATATTCCAAGGCTCTTCTCTTCTTTTTCTTGTCACTGGAGAGTAAATTCCTTTAGCCCAAATATATCAGGTGTTAGCATTATTGTAACACCTGGTGCTTCACATGCTGCATGGCATATACATGTTGGAAAGCTCATCTTCTGCTCCCGAAATACACGCACACACACACACGCACACACACATATATAGTGGTGCTCATGTGCACATTTATACAAACACGCACATGCATACATAATCTCTATGTAATATAATTATTATTTAGTCTCTTTCAAATAATCTCTGTCTCTGCTTCATTCCTTAGGGTGGGTCACTGAGAATCGATTTGATACTGACAAGGTATAGTCTTTTACATTGATAAGCATGTTGGTATGGAATGGTGGGTTTCAAATGTGGCTGTATATTAGAACAACCTAGGAAGTTTTAGAAAAATCCTGATGCTTAGGCTGTATTCCAGACCAAATAGTCAGCACCTTTGGGAATAGGACCCAGACATCAGTTTATTTAATGCTTCCCTGGTGATTCCAAAGTTGCCAAAGTTGACTACTGCTACAGACAAGATTTTCTCATAGCAAGTGAAAAGGAACACCCTAGATAAAAAGGCAACATCTGGAGTGGTGGAAAGAATGCTGAAGTAGGAATCCGAAAACTTGGATACTCTACTACTTACAAGCTGTGTGACATTGGGCAGTGTTCCAGCTGCCTATTCCAGTAACAAACCACCCCCAACATCAGTAGAGTGAAGAAACAACATTTCTGAGCATTTTATTATGCTCAGAAATCCCATGGTTAGGAATTCAGATGGTGCGTAGTGGGCATGACTTGTCTCTGTTTCAAATAATTTTAAGATTGGGAGTCACCACAACATGAGGAACTGTATTAAAAGGTGACAGCATTAAAAAAGGTTGAGAACCACTGCTTGAGATGATTACAGTTCAGGCAACTCCTAGGGAGACCCCTGATGTACAAAAGAGAGATAAGCTCTGCCTAGACCCCTGGCCCCAGGGAGCCAGGGGATACTACATGTGCATTGTCTTGAGCACCTTGTGGCATTTGTTAACAGATAATGAATACCAAGAGTACACTGAGGTTGAACATAACCTGACTGTGGAAATAGCAATACATGGCCACAAATCTTTAAACATTTCTGCCATCCAGAGGTGAGCTCTCTGTCCGTGTGATTGCTTCCAACCAGAGCATCCACTGAAAGTGACATTGCTAGTATGTGACTTGTAAGGCTGAGTTGTAAAGGGCTATGCAGTGTCTGAGAAGCATTTTTTAAGCCATGAGCTAGTGTATAAAAAATCTGACTACGTTGAGGCTGCCATGCTGTGAGGAAGCTCAAGCCACTTGGAGAGGCCTCATGCTGGCACTCCAGTCCACAGTCACAGTTGAGCCCACACCTTCCAGCTCAAGACGAGTAAATGAAGAAACTTCCAGGTGATTCCAGCCTGAGCTATTCAAGTCTTCCCAACCGCTGCTGTAGAGCCTAAGACCATCGGAAAACAGATATTTACATTATGATTCATTAACAGTAGCAAAATTACAGTTATGAAGTAGAAACGAAAATAATTTTAAGATTGGGGGTCACCACAACATGAGGAGCTGTATTAAAACGTCACAGCATTAAAAAAGGTTGAGAACCACTGATCTCAAGGCTTACCTGGAGAAGGATCCACTTCCAACCTCACGTGTGTTGTCACATGGGCCTCCCGAGCACGGCAGCTTGCTTCATCCAAGCATGTCAGCTGAGAAACAAGGGAGAATCTGCTCCTCAACAGAAGTCACACTTTTCTAACCTAACCAAAAAGTGACATCCTATCATCTTTGCTGTAGTCTATGGATTATGAGCAAGTCACAAAGTCCAGCGCACATTCAATGGGCAGGGATTACACAAGGGCATGAATACCAGGTGGCAGTCCTTGGGGACCATCTTAGCAGTTGGCTTACCAAATTCCTCTATAAAATGGAATATTAATTCCAGCCTGCCCAATTCACAGGCTTTTTATGAGAATCCAATAAGCTAGTATGTTTGAATGTTTTAAGATGTCTGTCACTGTACGAAAGTAATTTTCAACAGAGAATACATTGTGTCTGCGAACAGCCTTTCCTTTGGGAAAGAGAGGTGTCTGGTTGTAAACTGATATATTTATGTAGAAAGAAGAGAACCAAAGTTCTTTTTAATCAGGAATTTCCCTGTGATTTTCTTTATAGCTACCCAACACTGTTTAAATAAAGAATATGACCTCTTGTTCTAGGGATAAGTAGAATTTATTTTTTATTAAGCGCATTTGCTAAAGTTTAAATCCATCACTTCTTGTACATTTCTAAAACAAACTGAGCAAACAGTCTATGTAAATGTTCCTATGAATCAAATCTTAAAATGTTCACACCCTAAAAAAGGCCAACCTTTAGATAAAACTGCTGAGAAATTCTTATGTGTTTTTTTTTTTAAATGCTACTTTCTGGTTCTTCAACTAGGGGTAATATTTGATCACCAAAAATATTGACTGGTGATTTTGTGTGTGATTATACCTGTTAGAAAAAGGTGAATGAGGGCTTCACTTTCTTATAAAAATTGTTTTGTATGCAGATGTCAAGTAGCATTAGTAAAATATATAGCATGTAAACTGAAATCTTTAAAAGTAAATGCTTATGTGAAAAATTTTACATCTAATAGGTATAAAACCAAAGCTACACGTTAAGATGCATAATCTGAACCTCATTTTGTATAAAAAATATGTAATTTCTATATATACATGAGCAAAATAGGTATCAAAATATTAAAAGTGATTCTCCCTAACTGATATCAGAATATTTTTATTCTCTTTGCCTTTTTTGAGTTTTTCTATAGTACCACCTTTACTTTTATAGATACTGAAAAGGACCCATATGATTCCACCTTTAAAATAATGGTAGGAGGTCATCAGCAGCACCTGGGCAGAATGGCAATACCCCGGTGAGGGGGAAGCAGAGCTGGCTTTGAGCCAGGCCATTCCTGTTCTTCAGAAAGGCCCTGGGCCCGGCAGCACCCTGGGATGCTTCAAAGAACAGCTAACACTATCGTTTTAAGCAAAGCCAAGGCAGTAAGAGGAAAAACACCACCACCACCTCTCTCTCTCTCTCTCTCTCTCTCTCTCTCTCTCTCTCTCTCTCTCTCTCCTGATTTAAGAAGTAGAATTCTGAAAGGACTACCATTGAAAGAACTATCTCTTCAACCATTTCTGATTAACATTTGAATTTTTGAGGTGTATTCATTTAAGAAATAACTGAAGTTGAAGACAGGTAATAGAAGTTTCTTCCAGGTGGCTGCCAGGCCCCCTCCAGTTTATATCAGGACAAAGTGATTGCTTCCGCTTGGACTCCCAAACCAGGTCTTGGTAAAGTCCAATTGCTCTTAAGGTTGCTCCTGTCTACTGTGTGGAAACCACCTTAAACTGACTACATAAATTCCAGTCTCATGAGAAAAACCAAGATGGCGGCATTAGTGAACACCTAAACTGCTGCCTCACACAACAATTTCAAAACTACAGCTAAAAGACAGAATGGACATCATCCAGAACCACAGGAAAGCTGGCTGAGAGGAAATTCTACAACTAGAAGGAAAGAGAGGGGCTCACAGAGACTCAGAAGAGTTGCAGAAAGCAGAGGTATGGAGACACGTGTGTGGAGAGAACGGGCAGTGAAGTGCTTGGCTGGCTTCCTCTAACGCAGTGGTTCTCAACCTTCCTAATGCCGTGACCCTTTAATACAGCTCCTCATGTGGTGGTGACCCCCAACCATAAAATTATTTCCGTTGCTACTTCATAACTGTAATTTTGCTAATGTCATGAACTGTAATGTAAATATCTGATATGCAGGATGTATTTTCATTGTTACAAATTGAACATAATTAAAGCATAGTGATTAATCACAAAAACAATATGTAATTACATATTGTGAAATATTTATTTCTAATTACAAATAAATGAAATTTTGTCTTGAATCGTGGTGTAGCATGGGTAACAGTCTTCATATGACAACAGTAAACTACATTGCTACACTTTGTTACACCTAGGAGCGGGCTGTTGGTTCCTAAGACCATGGGAAATAGGTGTTTTCCAATAGTCTGAGGCGACCCCTGTGAAAGGGTCGTTCGACCCCCAAAGGGGTAGTGACCCACAGGTCACTAACGGGAAGGGGATGGAAACTCCTGACTGCACTGAACCCCAGTTCTGGATGAGACTCATACAGGGGGAGTCTAGACTTTTGGGAAAAGGGGAGGAGTACCCAGAAATTCAGGGAAACTCAGGGGAGCTACAAAAAGCAGAGGTCTGCAGATTTGCACACACCAGTGCACACAGAAAGGACTGACTGCTGATTGTGCTACTGGCTTTCTCTAATGGGAGGAAGATTGGACCTCTCAACTGCACTGAACCACAGTTTCAAGGGAGACCTGGAGTGCACAGAAACTCAGGGGAGCTGGAAAGGCAGAGTTCTGGAGGTGTGCGAGCACGAGTGGGCACAGAGAGGGCTCCAGCAATTACCAAGGGACACTGAGACCCAGGGGCCATGTAGGGCAGGACTGATGGGAAGACAAGGCTGTCTGCTCAGCCCTGAGACTCTGCCCCATCCAAGCCAAACCCAGAGGCTTTTGCAATTTTGCAAGTCTTGTATCATAAGACTGACTCCAGCACAGAAGTTCTCCAGGCATAGACACAGCTGATCCTCACAACCAATTGGCTTGTTGGTATTCCCCCCAGTGATACCAACAACAATCAAGACTTAACTACAAACAAGGCTGTACACACAGTCTACACAGAGGTGCACCAAGAGTATCCACCTCAGGTAAATGGGGAGGCAGAGCTACTGGACCCTATAGGACACTTAGCACAAAAAGCTACTCTACCACCTCAGGGAGGCAGCAAAAATGAGGAAACAAAGGAATAGATTACAAATGAAAGAATTGGAGGAAAACAAATGACTGGATATAGAGCTCAAAACCACGCTTATAAGGTTTTTCAACTATTTTCTAGAAAAGGCCAATAAATTTAGCGAGACCCAAGAGGAGATGAAAAAGGACCAACTAGAGATGAAAAAGATTCAACTAGATATGGAAAAGTACAAACTAAAGATGAAAAAGGACCAACCTGAAATTAAACATACACTGACTGAAATAAAAAATATTATACAGAGACCTAACAGCAGACTAGAGTAACATAAGAATCAAGTCAAAGATTTGAAATACAAAGAAGCAGAAAACACTCAACTGGAAAAGAAAAAAGAAAAAATAACCTAAAAATGTGAAGATAGTGTAAGGAGCCTTTGGGACAACTTCAAGAGTATTAACATCAGAATTATGGGGATGGCAGAAGAAGAGAGAGAGCAAGATACTGAAAACCTATTTGAAGAAATAATGACTGAAAACTTCCCCCACCTGGTGAAAGAAATAGACTTATAAGTCTAGGAAGCGCACAGAACCCCAAACAAAAGGAATCTAAAGAAGACCACATCAAGACACATCATAATTAAAATACCAAGAGCAAAAGACAAAGGGAGAATATTAAAAGCAGCAAGAGAAAAACAGTTAATTATCTACAAGGGAGCACTCATATGATTGTCAGCTGATTTCTCAACAGAAACTATGCAGGCCAGACGGGAGTGGCAAGAAATATTCAAAGTGATGATTCAAAGTGATGAATAGTAACAACCTACAACCAAGTTACTCTACCCAGCAAAGCTATTATTCAGAATTGAAGGTGAGATAAAGAGCTTCACAGATAAGAAAAAGCTAAAGGAGTTCATCAGCACCAAACCAGTATTAGATGAAATGCTGAAAGGTATTCTTTAAGAAGATGAAGAAGAAGAAAACGATAAAGATAAAAATTATGAACAACAAATACATATCTATCAACAAGATAATCTAAAAATCAAGTGAATAAAAATCTGGTGAACAGAATAAACTGGTGAAAGGGAGTGGACTGACAATTCTCAGGTGGAAAGTGATGAGGGGGGTTAGGGGGAGAGACTGAACAAAAATCATACACCTATGGATGAGGACAATGCGGGGGAGGTAAGGGCAGAGGATGGGGTGGGAGCTCGTTAGAGGGGGGCTATGGGGGAGGGGGGAGAGGAACAATTGTAATAATCTGAACAATAAAGATTTATAAAAAAAAAATTTCAGCCTCATGTTTGGGCTCTTTCTGGGAGACAGAAGCTAAAAGAGAAACCTGAGACTAAAGCACCCTAGCCAAAAGGGTGGGGCAAAATATTTCTGGAGGAAACTAGACAAGAGAAGGGCTTCTTAGCAAAATTTTGCCTGAAGGCTTGGTTACAAAGTAAACTCAGCACAACAAAGATATTTCCAGAACTGCTGTGGCTGCCTGTGACTTGACTATTGCTGTACGGTTAATTTTTTTTAAATCCAAAACTGTTGCAAAAGAATAAGATAGAGACCAGCAAAGGAAATAAGATAAGAACAGTTACGTGGGGTTTTTTGTGTGTATAAGAGGAAGAGAGCATATCTCTAGTCTGAGTAGATTATGCAGTTGCTGGCAAGTACCTTTCATGTAATACAACTCAGCAAATGTTTGCTGAGTGAGTGAATGGATGGGGGATGAGGGGATTAATAAATAAGCAAATATTCATTTGTTCTGCCAAAGAAAGCCTCTTGTTGCCCACTCCTGGAGAGGCAGAGGAGGAGAAAGAACATGGTGAACTGCATAGTGTAGGATGCGTTATGGCAGAGTCAAATGGGCTCATCATGATAAGGCCAGGAAGGGAGTTCACCAAGAACAGAGGCAAGATTAGGGCAACAGAAGATGAACTGGTCAGGTAAACCAGCTGGGCGTGGGAACATGGTGGAGTAAGCCTTGAGGGGTGAGATGTGTGCTGTCAAATGTTCCAGAGGAGAGTGTATGGACTCCAGGACAGTAAGGGGTTATAGCTGGAGAAGCAGGATTCATAGTTCTCTGACCCTTCCCATTTTAAAGAAGCCTGCCTCGCTTATTGCATTTATAATAGTCTTTATTTATTCTCCATCCTAAACTATCTCCTCCCTTTTCCCTATCTCCTTTCCTCCTTTCACCGTTCCTTCCATTCCTCCTATGCCTGCCCTCCCTTATCTCCCTCCCTTCTTCCCTCCTTCCTTTCCTCCCTTTCTCCTTTCTTTTCTTTTTTCTTTCCTTTTCTTTTCTTTTCTTTTCTTTTCTTTCTTTCTTTCTTTCTTTCTTTCTTTCTTTCTTTCTTTCTCTTCTTTCTTCCTTTTTTCATGTAAACAATTATATTATAGTTAAAAAGAGTGATAGTTGACTTAGATGAGATGTAAAAGGAACTGCACTTTCAAGGAGGGGTAGTGAATCAGGAAAGAATAATTTTCAGAGATGTCATGGGAGAGACTCATCAGAGAAAAGTTCCAGAGAATAGGACTGAGGAAGAGAATTGTGAGCAGGAAATGCTGAATGTCTATAGATTTGGCCCATGGGTTGTAAATATTTTATTTATAGCATCATTTATGCCATATTCTTGCCTAAAACCTAATCTGAATTCAACCCAGTATCTATATCAATATTCCATTGTATGGGAAATCAGAGAGATGGAGGAACAAGTTAAGTGATACCAAAATATGGGACATTACAGGACAAATGACCCAGTTTCTCCAACAAATCAAAGACATGGAGAAAGGACAACTGGGTAAGGGGGACTACTTTGGAAAAAAAAAAAAACTTAAGAGGCAAAACAACCAAAATCAACACGTGAGTCTTCTTAGGCTCCTGATCCAAACCAAACTTGAGACAACCAAATAAATTTAATATAAATGTGGTATTAAATATGTTAAAATTTCAATTTACTTATCAGTTAGAAATACTTCATAAGTACCAGTTAGAGATGCATAATGAAGAATATGAAACTTCCCGATGTCTGGAATATGCTTGAAATTATCCCGGCAAAAATAATAAATGAATAAGCTGAGGGAGAATAAATGAAAGAAGATTGGCAAAATATGGCAATTATTGAAGAGGGGAGATGGTACCTGAGGATTTATCATTCTCTCTACTTTGTGAATGTCTGAAAATTTCCAAAGTAAAATGGTTTTGAAAATGGGAAACAAAAATTTCCTAATTGGTTCAAGCCAAACTTTACTATAGAAAAATGCTGTGACCTGCCAGAAGCCAATCATTGTTTTATTAGTAAAGAGGTGTGGACAGGGGATCCGGAGGGCTGGCCAGCCTTAATTGCTCTAAAGGTTCAGAGCTAATCACTAGATATTGGTAGTTGAAGCAGCCTCCACCGGTTAGTCCTAAATAAATTCACTGATTGACTATTATTGGAGTTTCCAGTCTAGGGGATATGGGTGTATCCTATAATCTTAATCTTAATAAAAGGGATGGTGAAGCCAGAGTGGGGAGTAGTCCTCTCTTGGGCTTCTGCCTGACCCCCATTTCCCAATTTAATGCTTTTTCTAGTCTCTTTTCATTTGTGTGCAGCCTTCTCCAGAATCCAAACCCTGAACCACTTGGGACGTGAAAGGGGTTCCCACAGTGACCTTCCTTTCTTCTGTAGTAGATTTTCTTCTTCCTGGGAACAGCCCCTATGGCTATGTACCCAGGGAATCTTCCTTCCATGACAGTTCACCTTGCAGAATTCATCCCAAATGTGCTGCTCAGTTCTGCTGTCCTTGCTTCTATACTTTTGTCTCCTACTTGTTTTTACTTCCCCGCCCATTCATCAGCTTGACTTTCCTCTGTGTGACCTGGTTTGAGGCTTTGTCCTGGGTATTGGATCTCCCTGCACCCTGCCCTCTACTGTTAGAGATGCAAGATGGACAGAACCAAGTCTAATCAAAGAGACTACAGCCTAGCTGGTGGCCACCTGTATTTCTTTCCTGAATGATGGAATGCCAATATAGGACTACCATAGAGATTCTTATGACAAATTCTTTTTTTTGTATTAATGTACAAAAATCAGTGTCATTATCTTTTTTTTTCTCATAGAGGGGAAAATGGAGAAACAGCAAAAAAAATAGTAAACAAGTCAGTCAAAAACACTTTTTTGAGATGTTATTATTATAAGTCAAATTATCCTGACCTCCAGGTATCATTTATAATCCTACCTAAAAAATCGCTAAAACCCCAGATCTCCTCCTTAAGGTCAGTTGCTAACCAGTAAAACTTAAAGCTGTACAGTTTTACACACACACACACACACACACACACACAGAGAGAGAGAGAGAGAGAGAGAGAGAGAGAGAGAGAGAGAGAGAGAGAGAGAGAGAGATACACACCTCTGGTCCAATTAACCTTCTTTAAAAATATGTTTTTACTCTTTGAAACATACCATTATATATTTTTATTATCTATACAAATGTCATGTGTTAGTCATGAAATATTTCTCCAAAGGTATGCATAGTAATAATTTTAAATGCCAATGAGATTTAAAGATGGCAAGACTGGTGGATACAGTATATTAAAGAAATGGAAAATAAAGAGAGCTAACAAAGTACTCCATCTGAAAATTCTAAAATATTTAAATCTTATGTGCTAGTCTGTAAGTTCTTTTCATTTTAGTTAGTTAAAATAGTGAAATTTTAATGCAAAACACATAAATCCTTTTGCAGCATCATTAGAGTGCTAAGTAAAAATAAGGCTTCCAGATTCTAGTTTGATGAGCAGCCCAGGTAGTCAAGTTCATTCTTGTTTCTAGTTTATGGGTTTTGCCATGGTGTTGTATGTAATGATACTGACTGTACAAACGTGATTTGAGTTGGATCTTAAGAATTCAAACTCTGATTTTGCTGATTAGCAAATAGGGAATAGCACAGGCCTGTGATATGACCTTGGGTATGTTCTGTGACAGTTTAATATCAATTCCTACACTTATTAAATGCAAATGTAACATAATGCCTCTGACATTGGATTAAAACATGAAAGGTGTTAGGCACATTGGCAGCATTCTTCTACCCAAGGCTTAGCCACTACTGTGGATCAATTATTGAGTTCCTTTACTTCTTTGAATCTATTTTCTCATTACAGCAATGAAGACAACTCCTTTACATGTTAAAGTTGAAATGAAAGAGCACATGTGAAAGTGAAGTATAAACTATATTTTTTTCTTATCATTTTGATGGCATGCCAGGACTCATGCCTGGACTTATCTTTGACAGTACTTTATACTCTGAGGAAAGAAAGATATAGAAACCGAGAACACGGATTTTCAACCCAGCACTTAAAATACTTTTTGTTAACCAAGCCTGAAAAATGACCAGCCACAGTGTCTCTTTAAAACGAAGGCCCTAGTGGAACACACACACACACACACACACACACACACACACTATTCCCGGTAGAGTAGAAGAGAGGGGGAAATAGGGGAAACCATAGAGCTGAGTCAAAGAGTCTACAAAGGAAATAAGTGAGCCCATTGATAAGATGTACATGTAATTTTAGTAAGTATATTAAACAGAACCAGTTCAAACTATAAAATACAGAGGTCATGGACAATGTCTTATTCATTTCCACCTAATGAACAAAATCCTTTAACAAAGGGATTTTTATTGGTTCACATAGCTGAAAATTCTAGGGGTAGGTCATTTTTAAGCATGGCAAAATCCATTCAGGATAGTTTCCACAAGGAAAATCAGGGATTTGGGTGCCAGAAGATTAATAAATGGATACTGGGGAGTCAAAATCAATATTTGCCCACAATAATAAATATTTCAGAAATGGTTTAGAATGAGAAAGGTACAATTCACATTCTATGGCTATACAGTGGTACCTCGAGATACAAATTTAATTCGTTCTGTAACCTTGAGGCTTGGGAAACTATGAGATGCTCAAGTCGTGGTAAACTGGTGGGTCATGTGCAGCTGGCCGATCCGTGCGATTACTCCTATCTCAAATGTTGCTCGTATTTCAAAGCAAAAATCCCTAACTCGACGGCTCGAATCTCAAAAATCTCGTGTGTTAGGGCACTCGTATCTCGAGGTACCACTGTATTTGATGGACACTGATACTAAAGTCTTGATGACATATCAATGTTCCGATAAGGACATAGTTCCCATGATTATATTATTGAGCCAATTTTTATTTTATTAAGAAAAATATCCCCAGGATAATAAAATCAAATTGCCCAGCACAAGACGGGACACATCTTTATGTTAGCTTCCTTTTGTCCCCTGTTTTATACTTACTAGAAATAGATTTGCTCTACATCAATACTACTTTTGGCAATAGCATCAGGAAACCAACCCAGCTTCTAAGAGTTTTTATCTTTTCAACTAAAGAGGCCAATCCAGTTCTGAGACGGAAATCTCATCCCTAATTCTAAATCCTCAGAAAGAAATCCTGATCAGCCTACTGTTCCCGGGAGTGGTCCATGCAGCCAGTGATGACCAGGAAGACAGGGCACATACTGTGAAATTGACAAAGGTGCCCACCTCTAGAACCCGTGAATGCAGAAGAGGAGATATTTGCAGAGAAGTAGCAGTCATTGTGAGAGGGAACACAACCAAAAATGTCTATGAGAGAACAGTCTTTTAAAAAAAAATAAGGAAAACTCTTCTAATGTGGCCCTTCCCTTTTAATATTTCTGAAGCATCAATGGTACTCAAAACAGTGACTGGCAAATACCATCAACATTTCTCCTCCATTTAGCTAAGGAGATCTTCAGGCTGTGAATTGGCCTGGGAAAGTGAGCAATCTGTCATATCCAGGAAGGCAGCCAACTTACCGGCCAAAGGCAGCTGAATGCTAAAGAGCCCGAGAAGCATGCATTGGAAGAGAAAATTGGTAACATTCTGTCTAGGAGGCCTATACATCTTCCGTCTGGTTCTGTATGAGTACCCTTTTACCACTGTGACCAATCTTATAAAATAGAAATAGGTGAGCCCGAATGGCGTGGCTCAGTGATTAGCATTGACCTATCAACCAGGAGGTTAGGGTTCGATTCTCGGTCAGATGACCAGGTTGCGGGCTCGATCGCCAGTGTAGGGCGTGTAAGAGTCAGCTCATCAATGATTCTCTTTCATCATTGATGTTTCTCTCTTTCCCTTCTTCCCTGAAATCAATAAAAATATAGAAAAAGAATAAAAATAGGCAACCCACCCTTTGTACGTGGCACTTGTGAGAACTAGGGCAGACTAGTATGGTAAATGGGGCCTTGCACTGGACCTGCAGTATTTCCTCTTTCCACACTAATGCTTTGGGGCAATGAAAGACCTATTGGGGAACTGGCTTATTTTCTCTTTCTAATTTTGAGGCGACAATAAACAAGATTGACCCCTTAGACATAGTAAGCATCACACTCTTGGAGACTTTGGCCTTAGCATGAGGACTTGGGGAGCAAAGACATGCGTACAATAAACAGGAGTGCTGCCTCTCAGAAGGGTTGCCATGTAAACAACTCTAAATTATTTTGCATGCCAAGTATAAAGAAGCAGGTTGTGTTCATCAGGTGGAAATGAATAAGACATTGTCCCTGAACTCTAGGATTTTACAGTGCTGGGGAAATACATGTAACTCTCATGCAGGGTCAGATGTTGAGTGTCTCTTTCAGTTCTACACTTTTCTAATTTTAAGTTATGATGCATCTTCCCTGTGTGTAATACTTTTTTAGCAGGCCAAATGTGCAATGTAGACTGCCAAATTTAACAAGCTGTTTCATGCCAATGTCAGCACTCCCGTAGGATAGAGGTTTGAGTATCTACTGATCTATAACATCAACTACCTGATTACAACATCAAACAGAAAATTGGATGACTTGCCAGCTTATATGAGAAAGTACCTGGCATTTCAAAATGCACAGCTCCAGGCAAGGCTGAATCCTGAGGACTGATATCTAATGGGGATAATTGCTCTCATAACAGTGTGCAAGTCCGATGACTCTGTTTTACTCTATGGACTAAAACAGTATTTTAATATCAGACAAAGAGAAATGCATGAAAACAAAGTTAACATTTAGGGTCACTGCCTGGCTTCTTGGACTTGTCATATCAGTGACAATGACACTGAGGTCTTATGCATATTGTTAGTGGAACCATGAGCCAGTGTGTTTGCTTTGCAGAAAGGACTGGCTTTCTGCATTGGTTACCTGATTCCACTCTAGATTCTCTGAGGCACCTGGGGTCTTAGGCCCAATGCCATGCCAGGCGCCTGGGATAATCCCAGAGTGCCTCGTCTGTCCAGCTTTCTCCCTTCAAAAGTTAACTCTAAGGCTCATATACTTCAGCTGATGGACAATGTTTTATTAAGGCTCCTAAGCCTCAGGAACCCGAATATCTGGGAGTATTAAAAGTGTCAGGAGGCCACTTTGATCATATTCTATGCACCTGAGCTGATCCCTTGACGTGAGCAAAATGTGAATCAAGACTGAATTAGCCATATCACTCCTTTTCATACTACTGGTCTCAACTATGAGGTAGAAGAGTCCTCTTCTGTCCCAGTCCCAGTCCTGAAGTCTCAACTTGCTTCCATGTTGTAGAAATTACATCTGAGTGTTTACAGAGAATAATAAATATATTTATGTTAAATAAATACCATTTGCATCTTACTTGACCTTTTTCCTAATGGATTATCATCAGAAATGACAGAACCCTTAAGGTTTATGCATGTGAGTGTTTTGCCCTGGTTTCTTTTTAAACATTTGTTACAAGCTTGAGAAATTGGATCCCCAAACTGTATATGGGTTATCTATTCAAGATAGTGAAATTACCTCACCAAAATGTAAAAATGATGGGACTTGAGACTCTTACTGAATCAGTGATCCTCTCTGAAAGACATGAAATGAAAATTATCTGCTTGGGAATTTACAGAGGTTGCTGTCAGACACCATAAATGACCATGCAGCGTTAATTTGGGGGTAGTGTGAGTTTCCACTATTAAGTCATATTAAACTTTCAGTCAGATTAAGCAGACCTGGCATTAGCAGTGTAGTCATAACTTTCTGATGTAAAAACAAAACTGGTGGTTTGAAATTAAGTCATGCCAAGGTTTTGTTACACTTGTCTCAAGATATTAATGAAACACTTCAAAACACTGATATGATGTGTCCATATTCTCAGATATCTGTTATGTGAGTTTTGTTAGTTGTGTGTATTTTTTTCTTCAGAGAGTGTCTGGCACATTGCAATCCTCGAACGTGGTTAACTTATCTGTATTGGTATATTCAGTGACTTGTACATTCAGTAACAGCATGGGAGTAAGTTTTACTAGGAAACAATATTTTCAGTTAATACGTAAGGTTTTGAAAATCACATAAAGTGGATTTAAACTTTCTGAATGTAAAGATTGAACCTCAAGTTACTGTAGCTTTAGTAATTGTTTATTTTATTCGCTTAGATTAGGAGTGGGGAACATCCAGCCATGGGCTGTCTAACGCTTGTGATATCATTTGGTCTGGCCCTGCCAAGGCATTAGCATTGAGTTAATAAAATGTTTGACCAAATATAGCAGTCTAATTTTCAAGGTGATAACTTTGTATGGCCTGTGAATGATATTATAAATATCCAGCTGGGGGGAGGGCAATAAGGGGGAAAAAAAGGAGACATATGTATTACTATTTTTAATACTTTAAACAATAAAAACATATATGTATATAAAATAAAATAAAATAAAATAAAAATAAATATCCAAATGGCCCTTGGCAGAAAAAAGGTTCCCCACCCCTCGTTTATTTTTTTTTTAATTTTTATTTTTTTAATATATCTTTATTGTTCAGATTATTACATTTGTTTCTTTTTTCCCTCCATAGCTCTCTTCCACCCAGCTCCCACCCCTCCCTCTCCTTAACACCTCCCTGCATTGTCTTTGTTTATAGATGTATGATTTTTGTCCAGTCTCTCTCTGCACCCCCCTCTCCCCTACTCCTTGAGAATTCTCAGTCCATTCCCTTTCTATGCCCCTGATTCTATTATATTCACCAGTTTATTCTGTTCATCAGATTTTTTATTCACTTGATTTTTAGATTCTCTTGTTGATAGATATATGTATTTGTTGTGCATAATTTTTATCTTAACCTTTTTCTTCTTCCTCTTCTTAAAGAGTACATTTCAGCATTTTATCTAATACTGGTTTGGTATTAATGAACGCCTTTAGCTTTTTTTTTTGTCTGTGAAGCTTTTTATCTGACCTTCAATTCTGAATGATAGCTTTGCTGGGTAGAGTAATCTTGGTTATAGGTTCTTGCTATTCATCACTTAAATATTTCTTGCAACTCCTATCTGGCCTGCAGAAATCAGCTGACAATTATATGAGTGCTTCCTTGTAGGTAATTAACTGTTTTTCTCTTGCTGCTTTTAAGATTCTCTCTTTGTCTTTTGCTCTTGGTATTTTAATTATGATGTGTCTTTGTGTAGTCCTCTTTGGATTCCTTTTATATGGGTTTCTGTGTGCTTCCTAGATTTGTAAGTTTATTTCTTTCACCAGGTGGGGAAGTTTTCAGTCATTATTTCTTTTGGTAGGTTTTTAGTACTTGCTCTCTCTTTTCTTCTGGCATCCCCATAATTCTGATGTTGGTACGCTTGAAGTTGTCCCAGAGGCTCCTTACACTATCTTCACATTTTTGGATTCTTTTTTCTTTTTGCTTTTCCAGTTGAGTGTTTTCTGCCTCTTTGTATTTCAAATCTTTGACTTGATTCTTGTGTTCCTCTAGTCTGCTGTTTGGTCTCTATAATATTTTTTATTTCAGTCAGTGTATGTTTAATTTCAGGTTGGCCCTTTTTCATCTCTAGTTGGTCCTTTTTCATCTCCTCTTGGGTCTTGCTAAATTTATTGTCCTTTTCTAGAAAACTCTTGAAAAACCTTATAACCATGGTTTTGAACTCTATATCCAATCATTTGTTTTCATCCAATTTTTTTGTTTGTGATCTATTCCTTTGTCTCCACATTTTTGCTGCCTCCCTGAGTTGGTAGAGTAGCTTTTTGTGCTAGGTATATGGCCCAGTAGCTCCGCCTCCCCAGTTACCTGAAATGAATACTCTTGGTGCACCCCTTTGTGGACTGTTTATACAGTCCTAGTTAAATCTTGATTGTTGTTGGTGTCACTGGGGGGAATTGACCTCCAAGCCAATTGGTTGTGAGGATCAGCTGTATGTACAACGGGAGAACTTCTGTGCTGGAGTCAGCCTTCTGATACAAGACTTGCAAAATTGCAAAAGCCTCTGTGCTCAGCTTGGAAGGGGTGGAGTCTCAGGGCTGAGCAGTGACAGCCATGGCCTCCCACCAGATCTGCCCTACGCGGCCCCTGGGTCTCAGCATCCCTCGGTAATCACTGCAGCCCTCTCTGTGCGCGCTCACACTCTCGCACCTCCAGACCTCTGCCTTTTGTGGCTCCTTGAGTTTCTAAATGCTCCAAGGTCCCATATGAATATGGGAACCCAGGATCTCTCCCGATATGGGGGTTGAGTGTAGTCAGAAGTGGATTTTAGCGCAGTTGGGAGGTTATGTCTTCCTTCCACTAGAGAAAGCCAGCTACACAATCAGCATTCAGCCCTCTGTGTGTGCCCTCACACTCACACACCTCCAGACCTCTGCCTTTTCACAAGTCCCCTAAGTTTCTGTGCACTCCTCCCTTTTCACGACGGTACAGACTCCTGTATGAATCTCGCTGGGATCTGAGGTTCAGTGCAATCAGGAGTTTCAATCTCCCTCCTGCTAGAGAAAACCAGCCAGACACTCCACAGCCCATCCTCTCCATGTGCGTGTCTCTGTATCTCAGCTTTTTGCAGCTCCTCTGCGTCTCCATTAGCCCCTCTTTTTCCTTCTAGTTGTAGAATTTTCACTCAGCCAGCTTTCTTGTGGTTCTGGATGATGCTATTCTATCTTTTAGCTGTAGTTTTCAAATTGTTGTGCGAGGCAGCAGTTTAGATGTTCACCTATGCCGCCATGTTGGTTTCCTCCCCATTTCTCCTTAAGCTGATAGTATGTATGTGCTATGCATATTCTGATTTTATAAAAATAAAAAGTCGAACTGCATCCCCAAAAAAGTAAGTAACAAAAGGGTGATTATGGAAATGGAAATACATATTTTAAGAGAATTGTGACTGGAAACAGTGACCTTTATTTTGGTTAGTAAGTATATATTTTTAAGATAAATATTATTTTAGTATATATTTTTTTGTTTATGACACAATATTGGTACAGCACATTATTAGTTGAAGCCCATAGTTTACATTAGGATTCATTCTTTATTCTGTGCATTCTATAGATTCTAACAAATGTATAGTAACATGTATTCACCATTGCCATACAGTGACATAAACATCTCCTGTGCTCCAATATTTATTCATCCCTCCTTTGAAAACTACTGAAATTTTTACTCCCTCCATGGTTCTGTCTTTTCTAGAATGATATAGAATTGGAATTGTACAGTATGTAACCTTTTTAGATTAGCTTCTTTCACTTAACAATATGTATTTAAATTTCCTCCATGTCTTTTTGTGGTTTGATAGCTCATTTATTTCCATTGTCTGGCTGTACCACAGTTTATTTATCTAAGTCTTGGTTGATTCCAAGTTTTGGCAATTATGAAGAATGCTGCTATAAACATCCACATGCAGGTTTTTGTGTCATCACAAATTTCCAGCTCATTTGGGCAAATACCAAGGAATTCAATTGCTGGATTGTAAAAGAGTATGTTAAGTTTTGTAAGACTGCCAAACTGTCTTCCAAAGTGACTACCACTTTACATTACCACCAGTAACAAAAATGTCCCCGTTGTTACACATTCTTGTTAGCTTTTGGGGTTGTCAATGTTTTGGCTTTTAGCCATTCTAATAAGGTAGGTGGTTGTTTTTCACTGTTGTTTCAAATGTGCATTCTCTCATGACATATGATGTTGAGCATATTTTCATATGATTATTTGCAATTTATCTTCACTGATGAAAAGATCTGTTCAGATCTCTTATACATTTGTAAATTGGGTTATCTGTTTTTGTTTTAAGAGTTCTCTATTTTGAATATCAATGTTTCATTAGATATGTGTTTTATAAATATTTTCTCCAAATATGTGGCTTGTCTTTTTCATTCTCTTAACAATGTTTTTCTCAGAGAAAATTATAAGTTTAATGAAGTCCAACCTTCATGGGTAGTGATTTTGGTGATGTATCTAAAAAGTCATTGCGAAGTGTAAGGACACCTACATTTTCTAATAAATGTAACTTCTTATTTTGATAAAACGTACATAACATAAAATTTACCATTTTAACCATTTGTAATTTATAGTTCAATGGTGTTAAATACAATCACATTGCACTATATCTAATAAATGTACTTTAAATAGATATGTTTTGAATTTCAACGGTAAAATAGGTTATTTTTGAAACTTTAAAAATACAGAAGAGCAGGAAGTTTGAAGTAAAGATTACCTATAATCCCCTTTCCAAGATACACTAGTAATATCTGGTGCAGCCTTTCTCTCTCTCTCTCTCTCTCTCTCTCTCTCTCTCACACACACACACACACACACTTATGTATATACTAGCTACCCAGTTCACAAAATTTGTGCACAGGGGTGTGTATCCCTGAGCCCAGCCTGCACCCTCTCCAATCTGAGACCCCTCAAGAGATGTCCAATTGCCCATTTATGCCAGATCCTACCTGGGC
Source organism: Lasiurus borealis (assembly GCA_004026805.1). Classification (NCBI taxonomy): domain Eukaryota; kingdom Metazoa; phylum Chordata; class Mammalia; order Chiroptera; family Vespertilionidae; genus Lasiurus; species Lasiurus borealis. The sequence goes on from PVJN01003404.1 coordinate 80,088, forward strand.
AGTCAGACATCCCTCTCACAATCCAGGACTGCTGGCTCCAAACCCCTTGCCTCCCTGCCTTCCTGATTGCCCCTAACTGCTTCTGCCTGCTAGCCTGATCACCCCCTAATCACTCCCCTGATAGCCTGATTGCCCCTAACTGCCCTCCCCTTTAGGCCTGGTCCCCCCCCCCAACTGTTCTCCCCTGCATGCCTAGGTCCCCCTCAACTGCCCTTACCTGCAGGCCTGGTCATCCCAAACTCCCCTCCTCTGCCAGCCTGGTCACCCCTAACTGCCCTCCCCTCCTGCCCATCTTGTCGTGACCATCTTGTGTCTACATGGGGGCAGCCATCTTGTGTGTTGGAGTGAGGGTCAATTTATATATTATTCTTTTATTAGATAAGATTAGGTAGGATAGAGGCCTGGTGCACTGGTGGGGGCCAGCTACTTTTCCCTGAAGGGTCTCCTGGATCAGGGTGGGGGTTCACTTGGGGCATGGGGCAGCCTAGGTGAGGGGCCTATAGTGGTTTGCAGGCCAGCCACACCCCCGGTTACCCAAGTGGAGGTCCTGGTATCTGGGATTTATTTATCTTCTATAATTGAAATTTTGTAGCCTTGAGTGGAGACCTAGGCCAGCCAGGGCAGGTGGAAAGCTTGGCTTCCTCCATTACTGGGAAAACTTAAGCCTCCTGCTCTCTCCGTGGCCACAGCCATCTTGGTTGGGGTTAATTTGCATACTCACTCCTGATTGGCTGGTGAGTGTGGCCTGTGGGAGTAGCGAGGGTATGGTCAATTTGCATATTACTCTTTTATTAGGGTGAAAAATTTAAAAACATAATTAGGATCATTCTATTCACATGTTTCACAACCTGCTTTTTTTAAATTAACAAATACTATAGTTCATAATACATTTTTTCCAATATTAGGTATCATTTTTATATAGATGACTAGCGGCCTGGAGCATGAAATTCGTGCATGGGTATGGTCCCTAAGCCTGGCCTGCGATCAGGGCCATCTTCCCCAGCTGCTGTTGGCAGTTGGTCCCATACCTTGCTGCCACCTCCCACCCCACCCCTGGTTCCTCGTTCACAGTGGTAGCCTGCTGGCTGGGGGAAAGGACCAAGAGGTGGTCAGGGCACCTCATAATGACTGGTCTAGCAGTCATTCTGTTTGTTCCCCTATTAGAGTCAATTTGCATATTACCCTTTTATTGTATAGGATTATTTATGGTGACTCCCTATTTCATCATGTGGATATAATGTACTGGTAAGGCATTTAGCTAATTCCCTAATATTTTTATATATTTTTATTGATTTCAGAGAGGAAGAAAGAGGTAGAGAGAGATGGAAACATCAATAATGAGAGAAAATCATTGATCAGCTGCCTCCTGCAAACACCCAACTGGGGATTAAGTCCACACCCGGGCATGTGCCCTTGACCACAGTCAAACCTGGGACCTTTCAGTTCGATTCCGATGCTCTATCCACTGAGCCAAACTGGCTAAGGTTAATTCCCTAATATTTGACTCTTGGGTTGATTTATAAAAGTGTTATTACTAGGTCAAAAGATGTACATGTTTTTTCAGGCTTTTATTTTTACAATTTTCACCAAATTGCTATTCAAAAAAACGTGATGCCAATTTGTAAGATAATAGCATGCCTATTTCTTCACATTATCACCAATGCTTGACAATTAATTAAAAAAAGAAAAAGAAATCTCCACCCAACAAAATGCATCAATACATTTTGCAAGATAGGAAAATCTCCAGTGTTTTAAGCTGTCTTTTTCCCAAACTATTGAGCTATTTAAGTACTGAGGCATGTGAAATGTTAGTTGCTGCACTTTTAACTTGTTGGGAAGCTTAACTACAGCTATATTCTCAATAATTTGGACGTAAGGATAAGACTTTACTATCTTCTTTACTATTTTTGCAAGTCAGTGAGGGATGCCTGCATCATCATTTTCAAATCTTTCAAGGGTCTTCTTGCCCTGGCTGATTTGACTTCAGTAGGTGGAGTGTCGACCTGCTGACTGGGTGGGTCTTCCGGGTTCGATTCCAGTCAGGGGCACATGCTCGGGCTGTGAACTCGATCTCCAGTGTGGCAGGGGGTATGCAGAGGCAGCCGATCAGTGATTCTCATCATTGATGTTTCTCTCTCTCTCTCTCTCTCTCTCTCTCTCTCTCTCTCTCTCTCTCTCTCTCTCTCTCTCTCTCTCTCTCTCTCTCTCTCTCTCTCTCTCTCTCTCTCTCTCTCTCTCTCTCTCTCTCCTTTCCTCACAGAAATCAATAAAAATATATTTTTAAAATAGAGTCTTCTTAAATGATGAGAGGAGTTATCTTTCTAGGATAAATGATAATTGGTCATGTGAAAATTGGACAGATAATAATGTAAATTATAAATTACAACTTAAAACTTTTCGTCAAATTAATTAAGTGGAACAACCACAAACAGAAGACTACCTCTAAAGACATTTTTTTTTTCTATTTCAAAAACTTCCAAAGATTTTCAAGGAATTAATCACAAAAGTTTTCCTGGAAATATATTATTTTAACATTTTAAATTATCTATATATGTCAAATGTTTTATTTATCATATAAATATTTTTTTGCAAGGAAATGATTTGTAATGGTTTATGTAGTTGAATATTTTTTATTGTTGCAATGGGAGTACAACATTGTAAGGAATCTAAGTAAGTTCTTGGGATCTTCATTGACACACATTGTTAAGATGTGTAAGCACTTAGTACTTGGCACACAGCTATTTAAGTGGTCCCATGCAGACAGAAACTGAACCACATGCTTAGTCAGGCCAGGCACTTTACCAGAATCCATGCAAGAATTAAGCATGGTGTTGACTATGAATGCATTTATGAAGCCTGTTTAGATAACTCTAACCTTTTGCAAATCAATTAGGAAGTGTGACTTATAGACTGCATACTGTTAATTAGCAAAAATGTGTTAAGTGTTGGAGAATGTTTATAACTCACACTTTCTGTGTGCATTGATGTGGCATTTGCATGGTGCTAGAGTAAAAAAAATTATTTCCAAGGAATTTTCTTGATTATTTCTCTCTTCTTACTGTAGATTGGATAAACTGCTTCTAATTTAGAAACCTCTTCCTTTAGAAAAGCTTATTATGCATAGAAAAACCACAAGCTTCTTTCTTGTTCACCTGAATGTGAAATTTTAGCACATTTGAAATGAATAGCAAGTGAAGGCTTACTTTTCCCTGTCATCTTGCTGGAATGACTGCTGAAGGTCAGGAACTGTACTCTGCACAGTCCCAAAGGCACAGCAGGCGTTCTCGAAATTCTTGGGGGGTTATAAAGAGCCCATGAAGCTCTTCCAAAAACAGGTCCATCATTTTCCATCACCTCCAGAACAAGTTGCTTGGGTGGCATTTTACTTACCTTAAACAAATGTCCTCAAATGTATCAGATAAACATGTCTCATGATGTCATTCAGCTCTTTGACATGCACTACAATATACCTGGATACACACAGATGCTTTTCCCCCCAGGAGAGCTAAATCATGACAACTTTGTCTGGGGAGTAGCATTAGCTAGGGTTCATACTAGAATACATCCAATTTGGTCATGAGCTCAAGGTACAGCAGTGTGGAGTTCCTCTAACTTCACCATCTCCCAGAATCAGTGCCCGGCATGTCTCTGCTCCTCTTTCCCAAGGTCAATTGGAATAGGACTCCCAGTCTGCTGAAACCTAACTCCCACTATAGGTTCAAGATAAAAGTGAAGTTAGGACTCCAGGTAAGCTGAAATGAAACATCTTGAATGTTTAATTCAAGATGTCCCTTCCTAGTATCTCTGTCTCCTTTTTAAAATTTAGCTTTGGTGGTTGTCTGGCAGCCAGTGCAATTGTGCACTAAGGTTTCTAGTTCACTACCCCTGAGCTCCGCTCTGCTAACTTTCCTTGAACCTAATGTTTCAGGGCACTAGCCCTATCCCAGACACTAGAGCTGGGCTCCACCCTTCTTGCCTGGAGGCCAACTTTCCTGATCTTGACTCACCTTCTACTTAACAGGCTCCTTTCTCTTCCTGTGCCCTGCCTTGCTACAAATGGGAATTGCATAAATACATGAATGAATAAAAATTTAAAATTTTAAACAAAAAGAAGGAATGAAGTTATTTGAATTGTGAGCTCATGTAACCGTAATCCTTGGACATTGTGTAATACTCAACTGCCTTGGATGGGACTTAAAGTGGGATCTGTCTTGTTAAGCTTCACGGACAAACTAGCATGACCCTCCCCTCTTACTGTCCAACTATCCCTCTGCTCCCCATTACCCTAATACGATGCCAGTCAACTACAATCCTAAGATGTATCAGGAGTGGTCCCCATGTTTAGCGCTCAAAGATTTTGAGGTTTAGTCATTCAATGACAGAACAGCCGCCTCTGCAAGACATTTCTATTTTACCAAGTTGACAAATGTGTGGGGCATGCAGGAGACTGCCGATCAATGGTTCTCTCTCTTCATTGATGTTTCTATCTCTTCTCCCTGTCCCTTCTTCTCTCTGAAATCAATAAAAACGTATTTTAAAAAATACATTGAATAAGATGTATTGAGAAGACACAAATTATTTTCCTGCCATTTTACAAATATTTTGCCTTCTATATAGTCAGGCCACAAAACCCCATTAATCAACCTGTTATTGAAGTATTCTTCATGGAGAGGAAAAGAGAGTGATTCTGGCCTTCTCAGATAATCTTCCTTTTTCTATTCCTGCTTTGAAGTTGTTTAGTATCTGTAGTCCTTTAATTGCAGTTAGTGGAACTGGCAGCCTTATGCCCACCCCTGTAGAAAGATATACAACAGAATAAATACCTTTGGCACAATGATATGGCCCAGGGGGCATTTCAGAGCCAACAACAGGCATCTAATCAATCTGCCACCTCATTGACATTCCAACACATGCCTCAAAATTCTGCAGGCAGGTCCAACTAAAAAAAAAAATCTTACAAGGTATGTACTTCAGGTAAGTTCTAACTATAATTTAGGTGCATATGAGTGATTTCAGACCTTCAGATATTAATCACTTGGCAGGACATAGAGTCCAAGAGAAATGATGTGTGATGACTTTAAAAAGATTGAAACAGATTCTTTCATGAAAGAATTCCCATGAAATTGCTTTATCCTTACATAATCTGGCTCTTAGTTTTTAAAACCAATGGAAATGTACTATAGTTGGAGACTTTCTCTACAAGTAAAATAGCAAAAGTGCAGCATGTAGCCTATGGCTTGTCAAGGTAGATATTTAATAGGACTTCCTATCTTTCTGGGGAGCAATTTTTTTCCTTTCCTGAGTAATTGGTAATGTCTGTCCTCTGATCCCTGCAAAATGTCACTGTTGAGGTCTAATCCTCATGCAGCTGAACAAGCTGATCCTTATCTTGGCTCCCTGTGAATGGAAGGGAAGGCTTAACCAGTACAGTTTTTATTTGTTCTGGGCAAGCTACACCCCTAGATGCAAAGCTGAAAGGGTATTCTATGTCTTCAGAATGAAGTTTTTTATTTTTTATTTATTTTTTAAAATACGTTTTTATTGATTTCAGAAAGGAAGGGAGAGGGAGAGAGAAAGAGAAACATCAGTGATGAGAGAGATTCATAGATCGGCTGCCTCTTGCATGTCCCCCACTGGGGATCAAGCCAGGCATGTGCCCTTGACCCTAAATCAAACCCAGGACCCTGCAGTCTGAGGGCTGATGCTCTTATCCATGGACCCAAACCAACTAGGGCCAAAATGAAGTTTTGAAAATACATACAGAACAAACTCAAAATGTACGCAAACAATGAGCCTTGTGAACTGGTGTTAAAAGAAAGCATGAAATATTTCAGATGTACTACCAAGTAGACTTTTCCCTGAGTTATGGGTTTTATGTATTATTTAAGCTCCCTAAAATGAAATGACTTCAAACTTATTAAAAATAAGCCTTATCTATGTGGATTGTTATTCAATTAAGAGAGTGCTGATAATTTTTATATAGAGGCATAGGTTTATAAAAAAATATCTGAAATTATTAAAGCTTCAAAGTAGTTTATCATGATGAAGAAAGATTATAGTTATAATTTGGTGCTATTGAAAGCCTTCAAAAGTGTTTGTGCTTTGGACCAATAATTCTACTCTATTGAATTTATTCTAGGGACACTGAGGCACAAATAATTATATACAAGGATTGTTCATTGCAGTATCATAAATCATGATAAAGAATTGGAAACAACATACATGTCTAACAATTCAATATGATTTGAATAGATTATTATAAATTTATACAGTGGAATTCCAAGTAGTACTAAAATAATTTTTTGAAGCATATTTAATAAATAAAAAATTCATGGGAAGAACAAAGAACTAAATACATAAATATTTTAAAAGTAGCATAACATTGGAAACAAATACCCATAAAAAATGAAATTTCGGGAAATCTGCAATGGAAAAGAATGTGATGTAAAAAAAAAATGCCTGATACGGACATATCTCTGAGATATATTTTGAGGAGGAAAAATAAACTAAAGAATAAATTATATAGTGTGCAACAATTTGTCTGCATATATATATAGATATTTCTGGAAGTCTGCCAAAAGACTGGTAACACTGGTTGCCTCTGGGGAGGTAAGACGTAGGTTGGCAGTGGGAGGGAGACTTTTTGTGTAAAATTTTGTTGTATTTGACCATTTTTCCATATGCCTGTATAATTTTAAAAAAATACCAGCATGTACTCTATTATTATAATTTACAAATAATTTCATGACCATCCATTTAAACAGGAAGGACTCAAAAACTAACAAACAAATGATTATCTTTGGGTATTAGAATTATGGATAACATTCATTTTCTTCTGCATGTTTTCCTGTATTTTCTGAGCTTTCCCCCATCCGGGACATTCACCACTGAGAAAAATTTTAAGAAAATAGTAAGGGAAAAAAGGAAATCAAAAAAATATCTGAATGTCTAATGGGACTGTGGGTGGGCAACAGGACCAGCTTGGTCCTGGTGAGCCCTGATATTAGTATAGGACTGGCTGTACCTCCCACGTGGTGTAGGTAATTATGGCTGCATTATCCACCTTCTAGCTGAGGTCTTGAACATATGTAATTAGTTTTATTACTATAACCCCGTTGTTCTCTGTTTGCCTGCTTATTAGAATACCTTGGGGGTTGGAGGGACACAATAAAAAGACCCAAAACTGAAAAATATAACAAGCCCTAACCCAGACCAATTAAATACAAATATTTGTGGTAAAATTCCAGCATCTAGTATGACTTAAAGTCTCCCCAGGTGATTCTAATGTGCAGCCAAGGGTCAGAGCCATAGAGTTGAAAATGCAAATACTCCTGCCAGGTTGCTGTGATTTATTATCACTAGGGTATGGGCTTCTGAGAACAAGCAAAAGATTAAAGGAAGCATTGACCCTTTCCAAAAAGATGACAAATACTGAGACTAGGAAAGCTGGAGACCAAGTAGAACTTCCTTAACGACTAGTTGAGTTTAAAGGCAGGGGGCATCAGGGAAAATAAACTGAGAATGAGAAAACCCAAGTTCTAGTACAGCTCTTGCCACTTCCTGGCTGCAGAACCTGGACCAATTTTTGACCCTGTTGGTATGCATGACCCTGCTGGAAATGTGCCAGTTGGATTAGCTCAGAGGTTTTGAAAATGGCCAGAAGGAAGAGGAAAGAGGAGGAAGCGTGGGGATTCCAGGTCACTCCTCCCTAATTAGTACATCTGTACTGCTGTCCTTTTATAAATGGGCTTTTGAGTACACTTTATTTTTAAGAAATATTTCTTGGATTTAAAAGAACTCCCTTGGCTATCTTAAGTCTCTTTATTCTATGGCCTTTGCTTCTTATTGTAAGCCAGATAGTGAGCTGAGGATATGTAATATTTTCTGCATTTTCCTCATCATCTCTGAGTGAGGTTTGATTTTCCTGAAGGCACGTGTTTTTGGAGAGGCTGTAGAAGCTTCTGCTTCAATTCAGACCACCAGTGGCTTCTTAACCCCGCTCTTTTGTTCTAGTTTCACAGGCAGGAATCATAAAAAATTTTGAATTGTAAAGGAATAGGTAATCCTCCACAGCACATTCTTTCTCTAGGGCAACAACTTCTCCACTTGTGTGCCAATTCATGCACAACTTCTCTACCAGGGCCCAGAGAGGGTGAGGAAGTGTGGCATCTGCCTAAGGTGCAAAATTTGAGAGACCACCAAACAACTCAGTAATCAAGATACGTAATACTTAAAGGCAAATTCTTAAAAAATTCATGAAAACCCCAATGAAGAACAAATTATCAAAATTTTATTTTATTTTATTTTTTTATATATTTTATTGATTTTTTACAGAGAGAAAGAGAGGGATAGAAAGCTGGAAACATCGATGAGAGAGAGAGAGACATTGATCAGCTGTCTCCCGCACACTTCCCACTGGAGATATGCCTGCAACTAAGACACATGCCCTTGACAAGAATCGAACCTGGGACCCTTCAGTCCACAGGCCGACGCTCTATCTACTGAGCCAAACCGGTTTTGGCTCAAAATTTTAAATAAAGGGAGATTCACTAATAGTTCTGTGTGGAGCCATATTGGAGCCTAAGGCAAAAAACTAGTAGTACCTCACTCACCTCATCCTATTCCAGGCCCCATTTTATATGGTCCAAAGTCCTCACTCCAAACCTGGCTTTTAAGAATTTGTATGAGGATGCAAAGAAGGAGGTACACTGACACATTTAAAAAGGGCTTTTGGAAAGTTTTGTGGCTCAAATAGATTGTCATAGGCCTAAGAGATAGGAAAGAAAAAAATAAGAGAGATACTGTTGTATCTCTTTTTGGTCAGGAAAGGATATTTTATATTCCTATTAAAAACGGAAAAGCTATTAAGCTCTCTTACATCTTGGTAAAATTCAGAATGGCAGATTGAAAAAATTACAAAGGTAGTAATTAATTGAAAGGTTAATATTAAGATCATTTCGATCAAGAAGACAGCACAACAGATATTTTAATTACGTATTTTCATCAATATGTGCTGTGTTTCATTAATTTATCACACATTGAGCAATTAACTTTGACTCTATTTTGTGTCATGATCTATAATATATAACATGCACATTACTTGAAGTTGTGTCAGGAATATCAACTTTCTCATAAAGTTGATTTAGGTGGAATTAATGCATGTTTCCATTTGGGTTTTGAACAAAAATGTTGCATCCCCAGCTTTCTTGCTATCCCAGTGATGGCTAATTTTTCTTGGTGAACTCATTTGAGGCAATATTTTGAAGGAGGGGGCCCACTTTGGTGGGTATCATCTGGGTAATGAAAAAAAAAAAAGAGGCAGACTGCCATGTGGCCTCTTTGATTGGAGAATCTCTCTTTCATTCATTCAACAGGGTTTACTAAGCATCTACTATATCCCAGCCACTATTATAAGTGCTGGGTTTAGGAGTGAACAAAACAGACCAAAAATCTTGCCCTTATTGAGCTTTACATGAGAAATCATCAAAGGGAAGTGAGTATAATGATGAGTATATGGAATAAGTGATTATTTGATTTAGAAACATGGAAACAAAAAAATGGAGAAGAAATACAGTAAATTGCCTCAACTATCTGATTAATTCCAAAATCCAATCCCCATTCTGCTAATTGCCTTAGGGTGCACACTTGGAATGCTCAGCATATTACTAAATGAGGAATATATGTTGGTCCAGGTTTGCCAGCAATGGAGAGTGAGTTAGGAGGGGGCAATGGTCGTGATGTGGGAATATAGACCTGGGGCAGTCAGATCTTGATCAGGAAACAGAAACCTGGATTTCTCTGTGAATCTCTTGATGTTTAAGTTTAACAGCTAATTCAAAATTTTTGATAGCATCATTGAATTAAAATAAAACTTCTCAGGCGAAAGATCACCAGCTTGTATTTCTTAGGTGGAAATCCAGTAAAGGCAAAGAGTCTTGGGGGACAGGTGACTCCAACTTGTAGTAACTTCAGAGCAGGAAGGAAACTCCTATATTAGCTAAATTAATCTTGATCCTTCGCATGCCAGAAGTGTTTGGACTACAATTTTGGGTGACCTGATATCTCACTGATTTTAGTACATATTCATTCATTCACTCATTCAATCATTCATTCATTAAACATTAGTTAATAGTGTCCAATGCTGAAACACGGGTCTACTCAGTCTAAAAATTGTTCCCATGTGGCCAGCCTTTTAGGGCCTTCCAGTCTGGTGGCACTTGGATGGCCTTTATACTGAGTACAATGCTTCCTGTGAAAGTGCTGACCTTTGATAAGCACTAAGTAGGTATATTAGTCAGAGACTCTCTTGGATGCATTTCTGAGGATAGTAATGGAAATATGTCACTGGGGTACTGTAGAAATATCAGTTATGTCTGGAATGTCAGTTTGGTGGTCTTGCAGTGTGGATACTTGCCTGTTTCAGAAGAAGGTGTTCTGTTTCACACCTGGCTTCCACTTATTGACCCTAAAACCCTCTTTTCTTTCAGGTAATCCTATTTCTGCCGTTATGAAAACTGTCCTCTAGGTGGTGCCATTTGCAGCTCTCTGCGTCTTCCCGGGCCTGTTTGCCTGCCATCCCCCCCAGCAAGGCCACTTCAATCCTTGGCCGGACAGCTGTGCCAGCAAGCTCTGCACTGAGCAGTTCTTGCCCAGCTCTTGTAGGATATGCAACGCTTTAGGCTGATTTCAACTTGGTCTTTCCGGTGACCAGCGTATGCCTATCAATACTCTTTAGGGTTGTTTTGAATGGTGGCCTGGGAAACTGCTCCCTCTTCCCAACTCCTAGCCATCTGTTCTCTGTACTGTACGTCAGCAGCCAAGTGCTCCTCATTTCTCACTGTTGTCTATTCTTTTATGCATGAGGCCTGTTTGCCCAAATAGATTATTAAGGGCTTGGTATGCCTCAGGCATCTGGCACAGGCAGTAGTAGTGTGTTTGCTGGTTGGTGGAGGTTCTGGTATTCATTTGTTTATTCATTGCTTATGATCTGTTGTAGGATAGGCACTCTTTTAGGTGTCCTGAAAACAGTTAGGAAAAACAAGCAGCTCCTAAGTGAGGAGAGGGAGAGGGAGAAGCAGAAGCAGAGAGAGGGAAAAGGGCAGAGCGGGGAGAGAAAGGGGAAGGGAGAGGGAGAAGGAAGTAGACAATTACAGAGATGCGTGTGATATATGCTGTGAAACAGCTATGCTAAGTGACTCTGGGAAGAGGGAGTGCAGGCTTTTGCTTCCCCAGAACTCCTTTTGGGGAATGCAGCCTTTTTACTCTTTGACTTTACAGACTAAACTCTGTTTTTGACTGGGTTTCTTTTCCAGATCCCAAAGGACCGGCAGAGTGATATGATCATATCTCAGGATATGATCACCTCTCAGGATACCACAGAAGAGGTGACAGTCTTCCCATGTTCCTCTGGGCTTCAATATTCAAGCTCCTAAGGTTTTGTGGTTTGCTTTTCAGCTATCTAGTGATTGCCCTTGAATTCTCAAAATGGCTTATCACCTTACTGTTTGGGGATGACTTGGAATTACTGATTTGCTTTTTAGTGGTTTAGATACAGATTTATTGACTGCCTACTCGTTCTTTAAGATGCACCTAAATGTCGTCTTTCCCGTGTAGTCTTTTTCAGTGAATGAATTATTTCCTCCCTTTTAGTACCTTTAGATAGTTACTTCTATCCTGATTTTAATACAAATTGATTTCATTTTGTCTTTTACCATAGTTGTTCACAGCCACACGTTGCCTTAAGACTATATGCCTATTGAGGACAAGGATCATATTGTATTCATATTAGTATTTCTCCCATCCTGCACTTTCACCTTATTTACACATAGGAGGCAAGAGGTAAATGTTTGTTGATTTAATGAACTAGGACTTTGTAACATCCATGTTTAGTTGCATATTTTAAAGAGTATTTGCCTCTAGAACATGATCAACAACTTTAGTAGTTTCTATGTGGATTTATTTTGCTTGATTGGGATGAATATTTGCTTGGCAAATGCTTTCCAGATATACATGCAAAGATTTCTGGAGAGATCTCAGCCCAGACTGGGAATTTTCTCTTCCTGTTTCCTTCTTGACCCCATATATGGCTTTATCCCTGGAGAGCCTTGGTTTTCCTTATTTCCTCCCAGTATTTTAAAGAACATCCTCCTATTGATTTATCTTAGCCTTTCAAATAGCTACGAGGTGCCAAGGAGTGTCCCTATGCTAGGGATTCAGGGTTAAAAAAAGAAAAAACCCAACAGACTTTTATGTACAGTGAATTGAAACAGTTTAGTTCCTTTCATCACAAAATAGGTCATTTCAGTCAAAATGGATTACCTGGTAGCTTGATGGGACAATCTGAGAGACATTTTCAAAAGTCTCAGAGGATCCTTGGCTAGGAAACCCAAAAGCTTCCTGAACTGTCATTTGATTTTCTGTTTTTTTAATATGTCTCTGAAACCCATTCATATGCATATATCAGAGAAGGCAAACCTATAATTAAGTTTTCCTCCTGAAACCATTTAAAATTTCTGTATATTGAATTTCAATGATTAATTTCATTAGTCACTTAATTTTAAATTTTAATTTCACAGCAAATCTAGAGCTTTCTGTAGGCATTCACATAAAGAGAGTGAAGTTTGTCCTTTCTGTTTTCCTGACCAAGGTGGAATTTAATCATTTTCTAGGCTAAATATCCTTTAAAAAGAGAAGCCTAAAATATAGATCTTGTGTCTTCATGACTTGTTTGATCTAAGTCCTGGCCAAGTAGGGGAGGGGAGGGAAAAGGGGAGAGAGAGAGAAAGAGAGAGAGAGAGATACAGAGGGAGGGAGGAAAAAGAGCAGGTCAAGGGGTGGAGGTAATGACAAATAAAAGAAGGTAGTCGTCACACATCTGTCATCCAAGAATCCTCTGTGGGTTCCTGACCTGTAAGCAAATAGAACAGTCATGACCTTCCTTTAAACTCTGGACCAGAAGGTTGCACCAGAGGCATCTCGGAGAAAACACGCAATGTGTAAAAGGGATTCCCTTCATAAAATGCGATTTACTTTCAAAATCTCAGGTCCCATTAAGCCAGGAAGCAATGAGTTTTACCTATTGTAGCTATTACGTCAAATAAAACCTGAATGAGCAAGGAGATTTGGGGTGTGTGTCTATTTTTCTGTCTTGGATCACAGCAAAATACTATGCAAACAACATTCTAAAGTAAACTGCCCCAACTGAAAGTGGAAAAACAAAAGACGAGACTAAAATTTTGCTGGGGGAATGAATCTTGGTTTTCCCATTTATCGGTCTTACTCTTTTCTGTCTTTCCTTTCCCATTACTTTGCATTTTCCCAGCAAGTCACCCATAATTCAATCTCCGTCCAGAAGGGTAAATTCGATTACTTGGCTGTTGAACATCCTGTGCCTTTTCAAAAAAAAAAACAAGAGGACGGAGTGAAAAAGAAAAAAAAAAAATCCCCAAACAACCTCAATGGCATGAAAAGTTGGGAGCTATCAGGATGCACTTGGAAACTTGGGCAGTTTCCTTTTTCTTCTCCTCGGGACTTCGATGTTCAGTAACTTTGTGGACTGTTTCGCCTCTTAGCCACCCCGCACCCCTAAAACCCGTAACAATTAGTACTTTTCTTCCCTGGTCGTGCTCCACGACCTGGTGCATCTGACTGTCTACCGCTGCGCTGGGGTCAGAGGTGACGCGGGAGGGACACTTTGGAAGTGGCCGGCGCTGGAGGCATCGTCCCGGGAAAAGAGTGCAGAAGCGGCGGCGGCGGCGGCTCCGCGAGCAGCGCCTCGGCGCGTCCGGAAAGCCGCGGGGCGCGGGCGCCACGGCCGCCAGCGCGGAGCCGCGACGGCGGTGCCCGGGCCGGCGGAGCCGAGTCCCACGGCGCCCCGGAGCCGAGGCCGCGCTCCCGGGGCCGGGGGGCTGCGCGGCGAGGCGGAGGCCGCCATGTTCCTGCGCTTCCCCTCCCCGGGGCGGCAGGTTGGTGGCGGCTCCGGCTGCGCCTCGGCGACCCGGCCCCGCCCCGCCCCGCTCCGGGGGCGACCGTGACCGACCGCTGCGCCCGGCGGCCCCGCAGAGGGCGCGGGAGCGGGAGGCGCCGGCAGAGCCCGCGGGGCCGGCCCAGCCCGAGAGCGGCGCGCGCGGCGGCGGCGGCGGCGAGCCCGGGAGAGCCTCCCAGGAGGGGCCGGCGGCACCGCCTCCCGCTCCCTCCGCCCGCCCCCCGCGCCCGCTCTCCCTCTCCCTCTCCTCCTCCTCCTCCTCCTCCCCCTCCTCCCGCCGCCGCCGCCGCCGCCGCCGCCCTCCCGGATCTGTGCTCCAGTTCAGAGAGAGAAGAAAATGTGTGTGTGTGGCGAGGGGGAGGGCGCGCTCTGAGCGCTCGCTGCGCGCCTGGCAGTCGCGGCCGGGGGTGGGCGCCGGGCGGAGGCGGGGCGGAGGCGGGGGCGGGGGCGCGGGCGCGGCGGCCGGCGGCGGCGGCGGTGGGCGCGGGCTGGGCCGAGGGCGCCCGGGAGCCGTGTCAGGCGGCGAGCCGCGGGCGCGCGGGTGGCGGGGAGCCGTCGGCGGCCGCTCGCTGCGGAGACGCCCCGCGGTGGATGTGCTGTCGCCGCGCCGCGCAGGGCGTAGGGGAGCCTCTGCGGCGCTGAAGGCGCGCGGGGGGCGAGGCGGCCCGCCCGCGGCCGGGGAAGGGAGCCCGGGCGTGTGAGCGAGGCCGGGCGCGGCGGCCTTTCCTCGCGCGCCCCCCTTCCTCCCCTACTCCCCCCCGAACCAGCGCCCGTGTGGCCGCCTCCCGTGCCGGCCGCGCTCCAAAGCCCGGCGTCCCGGCCGTCGCTCCTGCCGCACCTCCCCTCCCTCCGGCCCCCGGCCCTGGCCGCGGCCCCCGCGCCCGTCCCCGGAGCTCGTCCCGGACGCGCGCCCGGGCGGCGGGGTCTCGGCGGCCGCCGCTGCCTCGGGGGAGCGAGGGCGGGAGGCTGTGTGGTGTGTGTGTGTGTGTGTGTGCGCCTGTGAGCAGGGGGTGCCGGCGGGGCTGCAGCGGAGGCACTTGGAAGAATGACTCTGGAGTCCATCATGGCGTGCTGCCTGAGCGAGGAGGCCAAGGAAGCCCGGCGGATCAACGACGAGATCGAGCGGCAGCTCCGCAGGGACAAGCGGGACGCCCGCCGGGAGCTCAAGCTGCTGCTGCTCGGTGAGTGCTTCCCCGGGGCCCGGCCGCCGCGAGCCCTCCCGCCGGTGGACGCCCTCCCCCCCCCCCCAGCCCCACTCGCCATCCCGGGGCTCCCGGGGCTCCCGGGGCAGCTGCCCTCCCCAGTGGCCTCCGCCCCTGGGAGCTCGGGGCTGGTCATTATCCTCCCCCGGCGCGTCCCCGGCTCCCACCCGCACTCGTTCGGGCGCGCGCCCGGTCACACAGACAGACAGACACACGCGCGCACACACGCGCGCAAGAGGGGTCGGGCTGCCCTGCCTGGGGCCTGGGCTGGTGGTGGTGCCTTGGGGTATCCCTGAGCGCCGCCGCCGTGCACTCGGGGGGTGCGCCTTCCTCTGCTGTGAATCCGCTTAAATGGCAGATCACTCGGTGGGGGCACTGGTTCGGGGGCGGCAAGGTGGGCAGAGGGATCGAACTTGCAGTGTCGTGGCCGTGGTGCCCCGCGAGGCGGTGGAGTGGGGAGCTGTGTGTGTGTGTGTGTGTGTGTGTGTGTGTGTGGACCCAAGGTGCCAGCGGAGCCAGTGCACGTTGAGGGGATGATGTGGGGGGGGAGGTGGGTGGCCTATGTGCATCTCTTGTCTGTGTCTGGGGTCCGGAGAGGAGGGTGGAACGCGGTGGACAGACTCGCGACCGGATTCTCCTAGGAGTGGCGATGAGGGCGCCCAGTGGCTGTCTGTCCCTTCAAAGAAAGGAGGCTTCTGTGTTGGAGGGCGGGGAGGCAAGCCCCAAGTATGTCACGCAAGGGCTGTTGGCCAGCCACCTGACCACCGAAAGGAGGGACCCCCCGAAGAGTTTCTTGACCAGTGAGTGGATGGTGGCAGGCGTGTTTCTCCTCCGCACCGTTCTTTCCTGATTAAGGAAGGAGAGGGACAGGGGAGCGCCGTGCTGTGTGGTTGTTGACAGCGACTGGTATCTTTTGTTTAACGAGACAACCCAGATGTAGGCCTGAATTCACAATAGTTACTACTGAAAACCAGTGATAGCCTCTTAATTACGCTCAGGGAAACAAATAGAAACCTTTTGTTCAAAACGGACAGCCTTTTAGTATCTCGGGAATAATCTGGGCTAGAAGCAACACGGGAAGTGCACAGCAAAAAAAATTACCCTTGAATCTCTTAAAACACATAACATTCTTAACACTAAGTTAGCAAGAAAACGTTGGTTCTCAATGAGGAATTCTATTGATTATTATCTCAGAGAAGGTTCAGAGTCAGTGGTCAGGGTTCCCTACCATTCAAGCCAGTGTGACATAACTGAATTTATTGTGGTAGGAAGAGCAAACAGCTTTGCAAGTTACAGGCCTGAAAAATGCCTGCACTTGTGTCCAGTATATTTGCATGTATAATAAGTACGTTTCTCAGGCATTTTTTTGGAAGAAAATATTGTATTGTCAGTTGGGATTTGAGAAACAGGCGTTTTCTTTCTTATCTGGAGCATTCCATCTCTTGGTTCAAGGACCCAGTTGTCTTTTGGGCTGAACTGCTTATGTGCTGGATCACTTACAAGCAGAAACAAAATATAATGATCACAAATAGTTACCATTGGTTACTCACATGCCATGCTTTCTATCTTCATTGTGAGACCAGGTTAGATAAATATGCACATGCTTCTAAAGAACAGAAAGCAAAGGGCTGGGTAAAAGAGTGGGCTTTAGGAAATGAAGCCAGGAGTGGGGAAATGCAATGGGAAAAAGAAGATCTTTTAATTTTTGAATTTAATTTTCATTTTGGGCTACGTCTAATGGCTGAAAAGTGCTTTCTGGATTCGTGCAGTTGAGAAGAAAATAGGGCAAGAAAGATGTATAGGGTGTTTGTGTGCAGGATTGAGGAGAAAAGCATGTATTTTAGAGTACTTAAGAATGGTTTTCTTTTTGTTCTTCCCTGTTTACAGTCTTTACTTGTTTCTGTTTAGCTCCGAATCAGTCGGTTGAGGTCTCTCAAGCCATCCCTGTAGCCTGAAATGTGACAGCTCTGGGTTCCTAGCAGTGGAGTTAGAGCCCAGCGGGTATGTCTGTCTGCGGGCCCAGGTTTCTATGTCTAGGAGAAATTTTGGGGAAGTACACATATAAGGATGCTTCATTACATACTGTGTATTTAGATAACATACTGTGCTTTAAAACATGAACTTGGAGATAGAAAAAAAAATTAAACCAGTTTTACTGCTAAAGTAGTGGTAGTGTGGAGAATTCTCCCCACCCCCCTTTATTAGTTACTTGAGTAGGGTTTAATATTGCCCCACCTCGGCCCCCAAATGTAGCCTATTAGAAGTGGTAGGAAACTATAACTTTCTTTTAGCACCGACATTCATTAGTAACATGTAAAAAATTATACAACTTTCTGTTAGAGATAGGATGCCTAGACATCATGTAAGATTTGCTACAGTTTCATATTCTAGTTACGTTGTTTTGTAACATAACTTCCACAGTACCTATACTATTTATATAGTCAATGCTATATATACTAAATGTAGGTTTTTGCAAGTGTGTGTGTGTGTATGTGTGTGTGTGTGTGAGAGAGAGAGAGAGAGAGAGAGAGAGAGAGATGGATTACAACGTTTTCTTCAGTCCAGGAGAGAAATGAACAGGGTTGATATTAACAAGGGATGGTATTGGAGAGAGGTTTCTTTTGAGAACTCTGTACCTGCTGCTTTCATGAGTTTTGCTATTCCTTCATTTTTTTTTAAATGATACCTATCCAAAGGAGGTTACAGGATGTAACATTTCACAGTTTAAAGAGTCACCGATACTTTCAACTAGTTTGTTTAAATCGAGAAATCACCCTTGTATTGAAATAAAATTCCTGAAACAGTCTTAATGCAAATTGATTTATTTGGCAGGAGACCCTTGCATTTGTTCACATAATTATTAAATTTTATATGTTAACAACATGGATAAATTAGAAAGAAAAATAGTGATTACTTACCTAGATAAAAGGATAACAGTAAAATTTGGGCTATTTTGATTCATACCCAGCAATTATGCCAGTGTGTTCCAAATTCTGCAGTAGTTACATATTTTGATTTCTTTATTCTTTTAAAAAAATGAAGTCAGAAACCTGCCACCATAAAATATATTTAATTCTGAGTTATTTTATTGTTTCCTTAAATGTAATAATTTATATTTGTGTTTATTTTCTTTGACAACTTTGAAAACTTTTTATTCTCTACATGTGTGCAAAGGGATACTTTACCTCATTGAAATGTTTCTTTACTTTCTTGGTATAAAGTATATTTTATTTCCTTTAATTGATTAATATTCATGAATATTGGTAACTAAATATTTCTACTGGTGGTACATAGGACACACTATAAAACATCAACATCTTTAATTCTGTATAAAAGAAGGGGCTTTGAGTGTCTGCTTCTAGTCACAGGCATTTATGCTGGAATTTTTTTTTCTTGATTCCTTGAAGAGACATTCTTTTCCTACCTGTTCTGATTTTACATGCTTTGAAATCTTTACTCCTCAGATCTTAATTATTAAATATGAAGATTTACAAAACATTTTTATATATTGGGTTCCACCTTTTGAAATCAGGCATAGTTTGGGCCAGTCTTAGATGGAAGCATATATGTTCTCAATATCCTAAATGAATTACATGTGCAGTTTTCTTCCTAGTCTAGACTAGAGGCTTATAAAAGGTAGGGATTGTGTCCGTATTGATCTCTATTAAATCCCAGTTTCTAGGATAGTATCAAACTTAAAGAATGCTCTTAATTAGTATTTGTTGAATAAGTAAATTTATTTATGACCTTCCTGATAGAATTTGGGACAAAAAGAATGAATAAATTACAGAGAAAGGGGGATATGCAATGTTTTCAATCTGTGGCAGATAAATTCTTTTTTTTTGTGTTTTTTTTTTTTAAACAAAATTGCATGTATCTCTTTGAGCCAATTGAATACAAATGCATTCTAGGGTAGGAAGTGTTAATGTACAATGTAACATCACATATCAAACCAGTGTGTTACAGAACTGTGCTGAGGATATTTGGGAACGATAGTTATGCTTTAAGTATGAAAGTTTAAAGGAAAAAGAAAAAAACTATTCCATGTCTTGATTATTTTTTTATTGTGTAGAAGCTAATTTAATCCTATCAGCTTTTTGCCATACACTTTTCTCCATGACACACTCATCAGAATACAGGTGGTGACTGAACAGATTTTTAAGATTTTCTTGTCAGTGACATGAGGAGAAGCACACTGTTGAATGTAGAATTTTGGCAATTGCAGGCAGAACATTTTAAATTTGAGAGGTGTACATTTGTACTGAAAACTGCACAGAGCAAGAAGGGACATAGAAGGATGGGAATGCTCTGGATGGAAAATTTAGGTTGTATGGAGAGTTCATTCACACATGTCTGAGTGCAAACACTCCCTCCTGCCCCTCTGTAGGGTTCACTGGAGGAAGAAGAATGGGGATGTTGATTGCCTGAATTAACCTAGAGGTTAGCGGTTGTCTAGGATGGCCACTCAGAACCACAGAACCAAAGTGCCCTTCTAAGCAGCCCTAATAACAGCATCTCCCTGTAAACACCAAAATAAGGTGTTTATGAGGCTGCTTTAACACCACACCGGTTTTATTTTTGCTACTCTTTGAGCTTTTAAGTGTTGAGTATGTTTCTAAATGTCAGGATTTATTTGGACTCATTTCCTCTTCCATCATCTTTTTTTTTTTTAAAGTACTTATAGTTTATATCTGAAAAGTGAAGTGGGAGCATGCTCATACAAACCCAAACTGTAGCTGACTTTTAACAAAGCTTTTCAAAGTAAGATTTTTGCATTGAATTCCTGGTCTAGAGCTGCCATAGTAGCTGTCAATCCTGTACTTAAGTTATTTCTTCGTATGGAAACCTTGGCACAAATTAAAACCCTACTGAACGTGTAATCATTCCCTGTATGTCTCTTCCAAATGTTTTTATGTACATTTGGGAAGGAGAACCGGAAGAATAATTTAGTGGCCATTTTGTTTATTACAAATACATTTGATAGCCCCTTTCTCATTAAAAAACAACAGCAAAACACCACCAGACCCAGTTGCACTTTACAAGAGGTGGCTTATGCTCGTGTTTTAGAGATGCCTATTACATGTAGTTATTGTTTTTATGACAGATGAATTTGTAAGGACCTGAGACCGTTTCTTTTTGCAGTTGTGAGGCCGTCTGCTATGCTAAACTTAGCAGAAAAAAAAGGAACAGATCTTTTTCTTCATGATCCAGGCAAACTTATACTTGAAAGGAAATGAAGATGGTTGCCCAAGGGTGATTTTATTCCAGCATTTACATTCATTTTTCTTTAAGGGGAGGTTATCGATTCTGTTGATAGTAACGGAAGTGTTGACTGGATGGGAAAACAGGGAGCCCAAAGGATACATCTTGGAAGAGAGAAGCCATTTTAAGAAGGTTAGCATTGCTTTCTCTTCTGTTTTGGGTTGAGGGGAATTACAAGTGTTTGTAGCAACAAATTTAATGTCTAACTTCCTAGTTATACAGGCGGGCAGTGACATTTTTCAAAAGGAAACTTTTATCCT
>PVJN01003405.1:0-103684 GCA_004026805.1 Lasiurus borealis
CCCTCTCTCTTAACATCAATAAAATAATCTTTCAAAGAATTATTCAGTGGAATTTAACAAAAATCGGGCAAGTGTTTCTAAATAACAAAGTACATATTCAAAACACTGTGGTGCAATGCTATTGTATTATTCCTCTTTTAATTTGTCCAGCTCAGGACCATTCCATACATGACAAAGGATAATGATGATGATGACAAGGATAATGATAAAAATACCAGGGTACTAAGGCTCCTGTAAGAGTATTAAGAAGGCCTTTGGGGACACAAGTCTCAATCGATTGCACACTCTGGCATATGGCATGATGGAAAGTTATATAAATTATATCCAGGGAAAAGAAAAGTTGGCGGCTGGCAAGACAGAGGTGAGGGAGAGGAAATGAGTGATTGAGGGTATGAAAGGATAGTGTGTGGATGTGTGTGGTGTGTGAGTGTGAGTCAGTAAGGGACAGTCAAAGCCCCTTGGAGCAGCAGGGGCTGGCATGCCAGGCTCTCTTGGACAAGGAGAGATTACTACCATTGAGGGCACTCCCTGGACTGCAGGACTTGGGCACGGAGCTCATGCCATCTTGGAGGGGACAGCAGCCTTTTCTAGGACTTTGATACTGCCAGAGACCCAGCAACCACTCCATCCAAAATCCTGCTACCCTAGTTGTAGTCCCTCTGACCCTGAGACCTCCACCTCCAAAGGTGCAGGGCTCTGGCAGCAGTAAGTGCATCTTCCCCTTCCCAAGCAGCAGAACTCAGGACACCACTTTCGAGCGTTTGTAGCCACAGACAGGCATCCAGGGAACACCACTCAGTAGGCAGTGCCTAGGAGCCATGGGGGGACCCTGCTGGGTGTGATTCTATAAAGACAAGGGCCTGCTGCCCAGCAGTAGAAATTCTGAATTTCCTCTGCCTGAATAACTGCCCATATACACCTCAGCTGCTTAACTTCATCACCAGGGACCCTCAAAGTGCTTCACAGCTCTGCGCCAAATGCACCGCCAGTTTGCATGTGCGCATTTCTAACAGGCAGGCACCCTGAGCCCATCTATCCACAGGGTGCTTGTGGGAGCTGCTGTGAGTCCTTGCTGGGTGTGATCTTGGAAAAACCAGGATGTACTCCCCTGGCAGTAGAAATTCTGAATTCACTCATTCTGGATACCTGCACATAGACATCTCAGTTATGTAGCTTCTGTGTCAGGGGTTTTCAGATTACTTCAGTGCCCCTTGCTGGCAAATGCACTTCCACGGGTGCCCCTGTGAACTTCCACTGGGAGAATGTGCATATCCACCTTAGGTAGAGCAGCAAAAGCTGAGTCTGCCTACCCCATAATTATAGAACTCTGGATACCAGTCATGCCTTTCCAGAATGCAGGTCTTCTGAGACCCATCACCCCAACAGATGGTTCCTGGGTGCCACTGTTAGTCCCCGCTGGACATGTGCAATTTCTATCAAGGTCGCAAGTCAGAAAAAATTGGGACACCTCCCTCATGGCTGCTGACTTCTAGACAGAGCAGTTGTACCTTTCAACCTCATAGGCCTACATTAAGAAAACGCAAATAGCTTAAATTGGGAGCTACACTAGATTACCAAGCCCAGGAGAACTGAGAGATTATACCAGTAGCACCATCCACCACAGAACCTGGATATCAAACCAATTGGACCTACAATTAAAACGTTAGAGCAAAACATGAAAAGACAAAAAAGTAAACCCCAAAGGAAAGAAAAAGAGGAATGGCCAGAAAGGGATTTAAATGAAATTGAGGCTAGCAGTATATGGGAAAAGAATTCAGAGTAATGGTTATAAGGATGTTTAAAGGGCTAGATGACAAATACACACAACTCAATGACAAATGCACACAACTCAATGAAAACTATACGGAGATGAATCAGAATGTCATCAACATGAACAGGAACCAAGAATAGATGAAGAAGGGCAGAGCTGCAATAAAGAACACAATGTAAGGCTTAAACTATAGACTAGAAGAAGCTGAGGACCACAGTGAATTAGAAGACAAAGTAGGAAAAAATACACAAAGACAGTAGCAACTGTAAAGAAGACTTAAACAGCAAGAGGAGAGCCGAAGGGAGCTCTGGGACAACATAAAATGAAACACCATTTTCATAATAGGGGTACCAGAAGGAAAGGAAGAGAAGCAAGGAATAGAAAATCTGTTTGAAGAAACAACGACAGAAAATTTCCCTGATATTGGCAAGAAAAAAACTATGCAAGTCCTAAACAAGTAGAAACACAAAAGATTGACATGAAGACACATCATAATTAAATTGGCAAAGACCGATAACCAAGTAAGAATCTTAAAAGCTTCCAGAGAGGCACAGAAAGTTACCTACAAGGGATCTCCTATTATAATATTAAAGGGTTTCTCAACAGAAACACTCCAGTCCAGAAGGGAATGAAATGAAATTTACAAAGTGATTCAAAGCAAGGGAGTGAACCCAAGAATACTATACTCAACAAGGCTATCCTTCAAAATTGAAGGTGAAATCAGGAGCTTCATAGACAAAAAAGGACGAAGGGAGCTTATTGTCACCAAACCAGCAATAAAAGTAATGCTAAAGGGTCAGCTGTACACAAAAGAGAAAGAAGAAAGAAAGAAAGGAAGAAAGAAAGAAAGAAAGAAAGAAAGAAAGAAAGAGAAAGAGAGAGAGAGAGAGAAGAAAAGAAAGAGGAACTCAAGAAAGAACACAAGGGTAAAGAATGAAAATGGTGACAAACAAGTACCTATCAATAATAACTTTAAATATAAATGGATTAAATACTCCAATCGAAAAACATAGAGTAATGGATTGGATAAGAAAATATGACCCCCGTGTCTGCTGTCTACAAGAATCCCACCTCAGAAAAAAAGATGCACACAGACTGAGGGTGAAGGGATGGAAATGGATTTTTCAGGTGAATGGAAATGAAAAAAAAAAAAGCTGGAGTAGCAATATTTATATCTGACAAATTAGATCTCAAAGTGAAGGACATAACAAGAGATAAGGAAGGCCACTTCATAATACTAGAGGGAGCAATCCAACAAGAAGAAATAACAGTCATAAACATATACACAATATAGGAGCACCCAATTACATTTAATAAAAAAAATGCTGGAGGATATCAAAGGAGAGATTGACAGCAATAAAATCGTAGTAGGATACTTTAATACCCCACTATCAGCATAGAAAAAATCCTCTAAACAAAAAATCAGCAAAGAAACATCAATCTTAAATGACTCATTAGACCAGATGAAATTAATTGACATATTCAGAACATTTCACCCTAAAGCCACAGAATATACATTATTCTCAAGAGCACATGAGTCATTTTCAAGGATAGACCATATATTGGGTCACAAGCAAAGTCTCTTCAAATTCAAGAAGATAGTAATCATATCAAGCATCTTCTCATATCACAATGGTATAAAACTGGAACCGAGCTACAGTAAAAACAATCCAAAAAAATCAAACTCATGGAGAATAAATAGCATGCTATTAAATAATGACTAGGTTACCTGAGAGATCAAAGAAGTAATAAAAAACATCATGGAAAAAATGACAAGAAAACACAACAATCCAGAATCAATGGGGCACAACAAAACAGTCTTTAGAGAGAAGTTTGTAGCTCTACAAGCCTACTGAAAAAAAAAAAAAAAAGAAACAGTGGTGATGAATTACCTAACCCTACAACTCAAGGAGTTAGAAAGAGGGTAACAAGAGAAGCACAGTGTAAGCAGAAGGAAGGAAATAATAAAGATCAGAACAGAGATAAATGACATAGAGAGCAAATAAACAATACAGAATATCAACAAAACCAAGATCTGGTTCTTTGAGAGGGTAAACAAGATTGATGAACCTCTACCCAGGCTCACTAAGAAGCAAAGAGAGAGGACCCAAATAAAGAAAATCAGAAATGAAAGAGGAGAAATAACAAGAGACCCCACCGAAATTAAAGGATTGTTAAAAAAAAAAATACTATGAACAACTCTATTCCAACAAACTGGACAACCTGCAGGAAATGGACATATTCCTAGAAAAATACAACCTTCCAAAACTCAATCAGGAAAAATCTAAAAACTTCAGTAGGCCAATAACTATGGAAGAAATTGAAGCAGTCATCAGATAGCTTCCAGCAAACAAGAGCCTGGGGCCAGAGGACTTCACAGAGGAGTTTTACAAAACATTCAAGGAATAACTTAAACTTGTCCTCCTCAGACTATTCCAAAAAATTGAAGAGAAAAAACACATCCAAGGTCCTTCTATGAAGCCAGCATTACCCTAATACCAAAACCACATAAAGGCAACACAATAAAAGAGAATTACAGGCGAATATCCCTCATAAACATAGATGCCAAAATCTTCAACAAAATTTAGCAAATCGGATCCAGCAGTATATCAGAAAGATCATACATTATGACCAAGTAGGATTTATCCCAGGGATGCAAAGATGGTACAATATCCGCAAATCAATAAACATGATACATCACATAAACAAATTAGGAGATAAAAACCTTATAGTCATATAAATTGATGCAGAAAAAGCATTTGACAAAATCCAAGACCCATTTTTGATAAAAACTCACAGCATGGTGGGAATAGAAGGATCATACCTCAACATAATAAGAGCCATATATGATAAATCCACAACCAACAGCATATTCATGGGCAAAACGAAAACCATTTCCCCTATGAACAGGAACAAGACAGGGATGCCCACTCTCACCACTCCTGTTTGACATATTACTGGAAGTACTAGACAATTTGATTAGACAAGAAGAAGAAATAAAAGGCATCCAAATTGGAAAAGAAGTAGTAAAACTCTCCTTATTTGCTGATGACATGTTATAGTAAAAAAAAAAACCCTAAAGACTCAATCAAAAAACTATTAGACTTAATAAATGAATTTGGCAATGTAGCGGGATACAAAATTAACAACAACAAATCTTTGGCATTTCTATACAACAATAGTGAACGTACAGGAAGAGAGACTAAAAAAAAAGCAATCCCATTTACTATTGTACCAAAAAAAGATTCCTAGGAATAAACTTAACTAGGGAGGTAAAAGACCTATATGTGGAAAACTACAGGACACTGAAAAATGAGATAGAGGAAGACATAAACAGATGGAAGAACATACCATGTTCATGGATTGGTAGAATCAACATCATCAAAATGCACATACTACCCAAAGCAATCTATAGATTCAATGAAATCCACATTAAAATACCAATGGCATATTTCTCAGACCTAGAAAAACTCTCCACAAATTCATCAGGAATAATGAAAGACCCTGAATAGTCACAGCAATCCTGACAAAGAAGAATAAAGTAGGTGGGATCTCCATACCAGATTTCAAGCTGTATTACAAAACCACTGTTCTCAAAATAGCCTGGTACTGGCACAAGAACAGGTATATAGACCAATGGAATACAATAGAGAACCCAGATATCAACTCAAACCACTATGCTCAATTAATATTTGACAAAGGAGGAATAAACATACAATGGAGTCAAGACAGTCTCCTCAATAACTCATAATGGGAAAATTGGACAGATTCATTAAAAAAAAATGACACCAGAACACCAACTTATACCATACGTAAAAATAAATTCAAAATGGATAAAGGACTTAAACATAAGATGAGAAACCGTAAAAATACTAGAGAAATTGAAAAGCAGAGAAATCTCAGGTATATGCTGAAGCAATTTCTTCACTGATACTGCTCCTAGGGCAACCGAAACTAAAGAGAAAATATAAAAATGGGACTACATCAAGATAAAAAGCTTTTTCACAGAAATAAAAACCATCAACAAAACAATAAGAAAGCCCACTGTATGGGCGAACATATTTGCCAATGTTATCACTGATAAAGGTTTAATCTCCAACATTTACAGGGAACTCATACAACTTAAGAAAATGAAGATAAATGATCCCATAATAATAATAATAAAAAGGTCAACGGACCTAAATTGAAACTTTTTGAAAGAAGACGGAAGTAAGGCCAAGAGACATATGAAAACATGCTCAAAGTTACTAATTATCCGAGAGATGCAAATCAAAACAATAATACGGTACCATCACACACCTGTCAGAATGGCTACCATCAACAAATCAACAAATGACAAGTGCTGGTGAGGATACAGAGAAAAAGAAACCCTCATGCACTGCTGGTGGGAATGGAGACTGGTGAAGCCACTGTGGAGAATAGTGTGGAGTTTCCTCAAAAAATTAAAAATGGATCTCCCATTTCAACCAGTAATCCTACTTCTAAGAATATATCCCAAGAAAACAGAAACACCAATCAGAAAGGATATATGTACCCCTATGTTCATAGCAGCACAATTTACAATTGCTAAGATTTTTATTAGAAAACTATGGTACATCTACACAGAGGAATACTACACTGCTATAAAAAAGAAGGAATTCCTACCATTTTCAGCAGCATGGATGGACCTGGAGAGCATTATGTTAAGTGAAATAAGGGAGGCAATGAAAGAACAATACCACATGATCTCACTCATTTATGGAAAACAAAGACCATTATAACCTGGTGAGCAAAAGGATAGATACAGAGAGAGTAAAGTATTGAACAGAATGTCAAATTACAGTGGGAAGGCTGGGGAGTATTGGGGAGAGGAAGGAGATCAACCAAAAAACTTGTATGCATGTATATAAGCACAACCAATGGATACAAGACCCTGAGGATGTGAGATGAGGGCATGTGACAGGGATTAGGGGAGGCTGAGGGATGGTCAATGGGGAAAAAAAGGAGATATATGTACTACTATATGTAATACTTTAAACAATAAAACAAAATTTTAAAAAATTATACCCAGGGACTGTCTTCTCAAAATTTGCTGATAGATAATATTTTGGGATTTGGGGAAAGTTTGGTTGGTAAATTTGTGGGAAATATATTAGGTGTCTACAGAATACAGTATATACATGTGTGGGCGAGAGAAAGAGCTGAAGAGGAATGGAGAGAGGGAGAAGTTGATAGAGACAAAGGCAGAGAACAATTATGTGAATGCATATTGGATGAGAGTAATTATTAAGGGGGAAAATACGAGAAAATAATTTTCTTTTTTTAAAATCTAAGTACTTTTTTTTAATTCAATCTTTATTATTCAGATTATTACCTTTGTTTCTCATTTTTCCCCTCCATAGCTCCCGTCCACCCGGGTCCCACTCCACATCTATCCTTACCTCCCCCCCCCCATTGACCTCATCCATAGGTGTATGATTTTTGTCCAGTCTCTCCCAGTACACCCCTCACACCTTTCCCCCTGAGAATTATTGGTCCACTCCCTTCCTGTGCTCCTGATTCTAATATATTCACCAGTTTATTCTGTTGATCAATTTTTTTATTCACTTAATTTTTAGATTCACTTGTTGATAGATATGTATTTGTTGTTCATAATTTTTTATCTTTTACCTTTTTCTTCTTCCTCTTCTAAGAGTACCTTTCAGCATTTTATATAATACTGGTTTGGAGTTGCTGAACTCCTTTAGCTTTTTCTTATCTGTGAAGCTCTTTATCTGCCCTTCAATTCTGAATGTTAGCATTGCTGGATAGATTATTCTTGGTTGTAGGTTCTTGCTATTCATCACGTTGAATATTTCTTGCCACTCCCGTCTGGCCTGCATCGTTTCTGTTGAGAAATCAGCTGACAGTCGTATGGGTGCTCCCTTGTAGGTAATGAACTGTTTTTCTCTTGCTGCTTTTAATATTCTCTCTTTGTCTTTTGCTCTTGGTATTTTAAATATGATGTGTCTTTGTGTCATCCTCTTTGGATTCCTTTTATATGGGGTTCTGTGTGCTTCTTGGACTTGTAAGTCTATTTCTTTCACCAAATGTGGGAAGTTTTCAGTCATTATTTCTCCAAATAGGTTTTCCATATCTTGTTATCTCTCTTCTTCTGGCACCCCCACAATTCTGATGTTGGTACGTTTGAAGCTGTCCCAGAGGCTCCTTACATTATCTTCACATTTTTGGATTCTTTTTTCTTCTTGCTTTTCCAGTTGAGTGTTTTCTGATTCTTTATATTTCAATTTTTTTTTCTTGATTCTTTACTTCCTCTAGTTTGCTGTTAAGTCTCTGTATAATATTTTTTATTTCAATCATATGTTTAGTTGGTCCTTTTTCATCTCTAGTGGGTCCTTTTTCATCTCCTCTTGGGTCTCGCTAAATTTATCTTATCTTTTCTAAGATATTCTTGAAAAACCTTATAATCATGTTTTTGAACTTTAATCCAGTCATTTGTTTTCCTCCATTCCTTTTGTTTGTGATATATTCCTTTGTCTTTGCATTGTCACTATGTGGGGAGAACTTCTGTGTTGGATTCAGCCTTATGATGCAAGACTTGTGAAACTGTAAAAGCCTCTCTGTTGATCTTGGGATGTGTGGAGTCTCAGGGCTTAATGGACTGCTTGCTTTCCAGTCGGCTCTGCCCTCCATGGCCCCTGGGTCTCACGTGACTCTGGGTAATCACTGGAGCAGTCTCTGTGCCTCTAGTCATGCAGTGCCTCTAGACCTCTGCCTTTTCTGGCTCCCCTGCTCTCCAGGACCATATGAGTCTTGGTCCCCAGGGTTTCGCCCCAAACTGGGGTTTAGTGGAGTTAGAAGTGGCACAGTTGGGAGGCTCTGTCTCCCACCCACTCATGAAAGCCAGTGGTACAATCAGCAGTTGGTCTTCTGTGCACAGTGCTGTGCGCACCACCAGACTTCTGCCCTTTTGCAACTCTCCTAAATTTCCGTGCACTTCTCCCTTTTCACAGTCCAAACTGCCCCCATATGAGTCTCGCCTGGACCTGGGGATCAGTGCCATAGGATAAGGGGCTCAATGCAGTTGGGAGTCTCCATCTCCTTCCCACCAGAGAAAGCCAGCCAGGTACTCTGGCACCCGCTTTCTCCATGTGCGCCTCTCTGTACCTCAGCTTTTTGCAGCTCCTCTGTGTCTCCGCGAGCCCCTGTCTTTCCTTCTAGTTGTAGAATTTCCACTCAGTCAGCTTTCCTGTGGTTCTGGATGCTGTCCGTTCTGTCTTTTAGTTGTAGTTTGGAAATTGCTGTGCGAGGCAGCCTTGTAGGAGTTTATTTATGCCGTCATATTGGATTCTCTCTGAGAAAATAACTTTCCAAAAGGGGTGATAGGAGATAGGGAGAGGTCTAGCACCATGTCCAGAATCTCCTAAAAGCTTCTGGAGCACATCATGTTTCAAAGGGAAAGCAGAATTTTATTCCAGCCTGAGTCAGCCCACCTATGAGCAGCTTTCTCCCTGTTGGCTGTTTTGTCACTCATACTCATAGGCACATCTGTTTCAGTGATCCTAAGCCATTTTTGGTATAGTCATCTGTACATTTACTATTCATGTGACTACCAGCCAGCCAGCTAGGCGTCAGAGTATCAGCAAGTAGCCTAGGTTGAAGTGCAAAGGAAACACTGACAAATATAAAATACTTATATTCATGAGTATCTGGTACCAATTACAGCCAGTTAGCACTTAAAAAATTCAAAAGACTAGGAACATGAGTATCAATATAGAGGTACAAAGGCTTGTATCTTTGATTATTTGCATATGTGCATCTAAAGAACACACTTGCACATAGAAATCTTTCAGTAACTGGTGTTTTTTATGAAAATGATATAAGAAGGATAAATCCATTCCTTGCTTTCTCTTTCAACAGGTTCAGTTACATAGTGCAAACTGTTCACAGATAAGATCATTTATTTCCTCATGAGTGTCTGTTTGGCCTGGACCCAAAGTCTGCTGGGTGATAGAGGCTATGGAAGCAGGTTGGCTACTGCACTTTTGTGCACATCTAACTCCCACAATTGCCCTTGGAATTGGATAGTCCCTTGTAGAGTACATTGAACTTGGAAGAATTTTTCCATGAATTTTGCAGTCTCCAAAAACACCCAAGGCTTTTCTTATAATCATAGTTCAGCTGAACTTTGACAAGCTTTTATACAGACATAGTTTATTTTAATCACTTAAACAGAAGGACATCATGAAATATGTTTTCATTCTGATTATTTGCACCTAACTGGAAGACAACCACCAAATAAAAAGACTTTCAGGATTTTTTTTTTGCTAGATTATTAAACCTTTTTAATTCTTCAATGGATGTGCAGTTTGAGTGAACTAAAATAAAGGTTTAGAGAAAGTATGAAAATAAGCTAGAAATAGTGTAAATGAATGGTTTTGCCTTTTGGATACAAACTGAATAGGACAGAACTATTTATTCAGAGCCATGATCTTAAAAATGCCCAATGAAACAGAGAATAAAGGTATATCCTTTCACACTTCATTGTAAGAACAATTAAGTAACCAGCTTTGTTAAGACATAATCTTCGGCAAGTTACAGGCATCAGTATGGTTTGGAAAAGCAAATCATCTATGGTTTGTGTCCAAGACCTACACTTCAGAAATCCTGATTGCATACTTTAGGTCAGTTATGAAGATATGCACTGGCCCTGGTTTACAGGAGGTTTTTGTTAAAAGTTGGTGAGGCTTGCATTCCAGAAACCTTCCCTGAACTGCTCCCCCAACCCAGTTGGATGAAATGTCTGAAGATATATTACTAAGTACTTATGTGTTTGTTAATTTATTTATTTACAAATACTCTTTTTATATGTCTGTTATTCATAGTGCACAGAAGGTCCTTGATGACAGAGACCATATTCTATTCATATTTAAAATATCACTAGCAACATGCCTTATGATATAGAATATGTTCTAAATAAATATTTGTTAAATAGTTGATGAAAGTCAGGGAGTGGGACAAATGTAGATTGAGCAGTAGGGAGGGTGATTTAAAATGAACATTTAAAATATGGTCTACTGCCAGGCTAGCATGGTTCAGTGGTTGAGCATTGACCTATGAACCAGGAGGTCACGGTTCAGTTCCTAGACAGGCACATGTCCAGCTTGCATGTTTGATCACCAATGTAGGGCATACAAGAGGAAGCTGATCAATTATTCTCTCTCATCACTGACATTTCTCCCTCTACATCTCCCTCTCTGAAATCAATAAAAAATATATTTAAAAATAATAAAATAAGAGTTTACTATTTACTCTGTTTGCCATTATTTGTATAAAAAGAAATGTTGCAATTTTCGACAACATGGATGGATTTTAAGGGTATTATGCTAAGCGAAACAAGTCAGATGGAAAAGGACAAAAACCTTATGATTTCACTCATATCTGAAATATAAAACAAAAAAGAAATAAATAAACAGACAAGCAAAACAAAACAAAAACCTTCGTAAATACAGATAACAAATTGGTGGTTACCAGAAGGCAGGGGATGGGGAGAGGGCGAAATGGGAAAGGGGATCAATTACATGGTAAAGCGTGGAATCTAGACTTTTGGTGGTGAGCATGCTATATTTTATATAGCTATTTAATTATAATGTAAATGTGAAACGTACATATTATTACCTTACATTACCTTAATTAAAGAAATGGGGAGGAATCTGTATTCCTGAATCTGAGCCCATGTGTATGTCAGAGCCAGGTTTACATAATATGATCAAAGATCTGCCTTCCCAAATCTCTATCTTCTAAACTTCATTATGCTATTCTGTCATGTGGGAACCTCTTTCTATGTCCCGCGTGGTTCAGGGTTCCCGGTTCAGGGTTCAGGGTTTTTAGTTTGAGTGAACTAAAGGAAGCTGCACGCAAGCAAAATGAGAGACTAGAAAACATTAATTTGGCGATATTGGGAGGCCAGGTGGGAGCCTTCCTAGTGGAAAGGACTACCACTTGCTCTGGCCTTTTTCTCCCTTTTATTAAGGCTTTGGAACACACCCCTAGCCTTTAGGCAGGAAATAACAAAACAGAAATTAACATGAAACAAACAGAGACTGCTTCAGCTAATAATGTTTTCATCTAAACAGTGAGTAATTAGCTCTGACCTTTCAGAGCAATTAAGGTTGACCAGCCTTCTGGCCTCCTGTTTACATCCATTTAGTGAGAACAATGTTTGGTTTCCGACATCTCCCTCGTTTTCTTTCCTCTAAAAAATCTTGCACCTACAGACTAGAAATAAATATGAAGAACAAAAAATAAGACAAGCAACAATGGCTATGCTAAGAGGTAAATGAATAAGACTATAGTATCTTTCTTTCTTGACCAACAGTCCTTTGAGTCCCAGTTTCAATGTCCAACAGTTTTTTTAATGTACATGTTAGCAATGATATTTCAGTTCTGGATGGTGGACAAATGGTGGCAATACAGGTCCGACCTTCTCTGGTTTGGTCCTGGGCAACCTGCATTGATGCACAGCTGCTGACAGTTAGGATGGCAAGGTGTCATCAGCATCTTCCATCTCTGGACTGTTTCTCCTCCCGTCTTCATAGCTGGAGCATTCTCTGTTGTAGGAATTCACATGGTCTTGGAGCTGTTTTTCTCAAAATATATAAACATTCTCAACCAAAAGTTAGTAAAGGAATTTTTTCTATAAATTTGACTTTGGATCCTTTTTATTTTTGCCCAAATGATTTTCCTTTGGCTTATTTTAATACTATGTATGTTTTTCATGGGTGTCTTGCTGTTAAGTAAAAATTTTTCTAGATGTAATTTGCTTACAGGATACTTTTCCTTACATAATATTACTGTACTATCCCCCCTTTTTTTATTTAATTATTAGAAGGCTTTTGGAAAATTTTTATAATGCAAATATGACTGCTTTATGTTTATTGCATGTTAAGTAATTTTATCATACAATGAACTACCAATAGAAATTTTTGTTAATACTTTAGGAACAACTTTTTTCCAGTACAATTAAATTTTCTTTAATATTCACCTATTTCAATTAACCAATTAAATTAATTTGAAAATTTAACTACTATTTTATTGTCACATTTAATATTCTAACAACAATCTTAGTTTTATCCTGTAAATATTAGTGGAAAGGATTATTTGCATTCTTGAGTAGGTCCTGAGCATTACTGGTGTTAAGTTGGATTTAGAATATAGGGCAGCTGTCAGCCAAGTCTCTCTGTTGCTGGGTCCCAATCTGAGCTGCACCAAATCTTTGTCTGTCATCTGTGTCCCGAACGGAGCTGGGCCAAGTCTGTTTCTTGTCACCTGGGTCCCGATCGGAGCTGGGTGTGGGAATTGAAGCAGCCATGGGGCAGGAGACCTTCCTCAGAAGGGGCGAAGGTTCAAGCCCCTGCAATGTTAGGGGGGGTGAGGGTCTGTGCCTCACCTCTGTTGATCCCCAAGTTTTCTCCTGATGGCCCCTCTGCGACTGTGCCTGTATTAGGTTGTTCCTCCTCTAAGGAATATTACCTGTTGTTGGCTAACCAGCCATCCTCCAGGCCCCGTCTCCTTGGTAGACGATGCCCTTGTGGCCTCCATGCCCAGTACCTGCCTTGGGATCTCCTCGCCTGCTGGCAGGGTCCCAGCACTGATCACGTATTTTGGGGAACCCAGGTTCCTTCTCCAGGGAAGGGCCAGATCACACCACTGGGTGAGAGACAGATTCATTATACCAGCCACCTCAAGGCTTCAACCTCAGCATCAACAAAAAGCTCAGGCAACAGCTGTGGGAGGATCCATCTTGGCACAAAGAGCAAGAAAAACCAATATAGAATGCTCAAGTGGCTTTTCACTGCCTTAATTCCTTTCATGTTATTTTAAAAATTGCTACCAAATATTCAAAGAATTAGATTGTAAGTTTGTTTGGGATATCTGTCAAAAAATTATAATGACATTGTAGAATAATATTATGTAAGGATATTCTTTTGTTCTAGGCCATGGCAATTCAATTTCAAACAGGCTATCAATTTCTTTTTGTATAGACAAGGTCTTAGTTACTTTATTAGAATACTTAATCAAATTGCTTACAAAAACATTGGCTTTTTATTTAGCTGAAAATCTTGATTTTTATTTAAAAAGCTAATTTATTAATTAAAGTAGGTATATTAATTTAAAAAGCAAAAGAAGGGCGGTCTGAAGCCGGCAGCTGGGGCACCCATGGAGCAGCCGGGGACCTGGGGACCCAGAACTCCGCTCTCCAATCGGCGCAGACACTCGACGGAATCAGAGATCCACAGAGCACACGGAAAGGTCAGATTTTGCCTGGGATAAGAGGGAGGTGGATGTCTGCAGAGGTCTGAAAGCTGCGGCTGACGGAGGCACCCACCAAGCAGCCCAGGACCCAGAGCACGGCTTTCCAGGCGGCGGATTCAGAGATCCACGTGGCGCGTGGAAGGATCAGATTTTGCCTGGGACAGGGTGAGGCTCCTACCCCCCCCCCACCCCCGCACAACAGAGACACGCACACTGTGGGAACTGGGCTGCAGGAAAGCTGCCTCTGGAGAGGTCCGCAGAGGTGGTCAGGGCGTGATCCTTAAGTGTGGAGGCAAACTCTCTGAGCTGTTGACAGAGGGGAACTCTGGAAAATGACTCCTTTTTTCTGGAGCAGAGGGACAGCCTGGGAGTTATTACAGTGTCCTGGCTGCAAAATCCCCACAAACTGGCTTTGAGAACCACAGAGTAGCAGGATCTGAGCACAGCCTAGAGAGGTCCCCTGCTTTGTCTCAGAGATCAATTCTGAAACACTGCCACCCAGTGGATGACACATAAATTGATTCTCGCATAACCACAAAAGAATAAAAAGATTAAAACACCAAGAGGGGAAGACAATACCTTCCCTACTGGGAAACAGGAGTGCCAAGCAGAATAATAGTGGAAGTGAATGACAATTCTATTTTTTTTTCTTTTTCCTTTTTTCTTTTTTTTATTTTTCATTTTTACATATTTTAATTAAAAGACTATTTTTTTCTGCCTCAATTGATTTTACCTTTTTAATTATTACATTTTGTTTTCAACTAGTATTATTAATTACTACTAGTACTTTACCTTTTTGGAAAAAAACAAGTGTCATTTTGTTTTCTCTTTATTTTATTTCGGGATTAGAGTTCTACATTCTATTTTCACTTTCCCTTAGCATAATTTTACTCCAACTCAACTCTACCTTTATGCCAACACTTTCCTCCTAACTTTCCCCATTTTGTTGTCTTGTTTCTCTTTCCCTTTTCCAACTTTAGATTCTCCCTATTCTTTCTCATTACTTGGTTAAAATTTCACCCCATTTATATATCTAATTTCAAATCCCCTACTACAAGTCCACACAAACCTCTCTCTTCTTGTCTTCACTAGCCAAAAAGTTGTTTTTTCTCTATGTCCTTTTGTTGCTATTTGCCTGAAAAGTGATTATATCAATTTTTTGAAATTTTTTTGTGAGATTGTTTTAGTTTATTCTACTTCTTTTATTTTGCTTTTTGCTTGCTTTGTTTTTTACCTCTCTTTTCCATCACCTCCCTCAATACCAGTTGCTATTTGCAGTTTGTATTAATCTCTAGGTACTGGTTGCTGGCCTTTTTATTGGGATTAGTGACTATTCTATTGGAGTTGTCTCCTGATATCTATATTTTGTTCCCCTTTTCTCTCTTATATGCTTTCTTTTCTCTCTAACTTTTTTCTCTTCCTCTTTTCTTCCATGTCTTCTCCTTTTTATTTTCTTATTTTATTTTATTTTTTGTTCATTTATTTATTTTTTTCTCGCTCTCTCAATTTGATTTTGGCATTTCTTTCTTTTCTTTTTTCCTCATTTTACTCTTATTCTTTCTCTATTTACCTCTAATTTATCTTCCATTGGTGGTCACCTTATTTGTGATTATTAACATCTTGAATATATTTCTACTCAGTACCTTGTCTGCTGTACCTGGTCGTGTTGTAGTTTGTGCCTTTAAGTCAACGTAGGAGAGAGAACTACATAACCAGACACCGGAGAAGAAAGACCATGGGCAGAAAAAGAAACAGCCCACATAAGACAGAAGGCAGGTTTCACCAGAAAAGGAAGTAAACGAAATAGAAGCAGGAATAAGCCTGCCAGAGAAAGAGTTCAGAGAAATGATCATAAGGTGGATGAAAAGAATGGAAGACAAAATTGACAATCTGAGTAAGAGCCAAGAGGAAATGAAGAAGACCCAAGAGGAGATGAAGAAGCAGGAAGAAGAAATGCAGAAGAACCTAGAGGAGGTGCAGAATAAAAAAGAAGAAATGAAAAATGACATCACTGCTATAAAGAACTCAATAGAAAGCATCAAAAGTAAACTAGAAGGAGCAGAGGACCACATCAGTGAGCTAGAAGACATGGTAGGAAAAAATACCCAAGTACAGCAGCTTCTAAAAAAAAATAAAAAGCAAGAAGAGAGCCTAAGGGAACTTTGGGATAACAAGAAACAAAATAACATCTGCATAATTGGGGTTCCAGAAAGAGTGGAAACTGAACAAGGATTAGAGAACGTGTTTGAAGAAATAATGACAGAAATATTCCCCAATATAGGAAATAAAAACCCACACAAATCCAGGAAGCTCACAGAGTCCCAAGTAAAATGAACCCCAACAAACAGACACCAAGGCACATTATAATTAAATTGGCAAACACCGACGACAAAGTAAGAATCATAAAAGCAGCCAGAGAGAAACAGAAAGTTACCTACAAAGGAACCCCCATAAGAGTAGCTACTGACTTCTGAACAGAAATTCATCAGGCCAGAAGGGAATGGAATGAAATATACAAAGTCATACAAAGGAAGGGTCTGAATCCAAGAATACTGTACCCTGCAAGACTCTCGATCAAAATTGAAGGTGAAATCAAAAGCTTCACAGACAAAAAAGAACTAAGGGATTCATTACCACCAAACCAGCAATGCAAGAAATGTTAAAGGGTCTGCTGTAACAAAAAGAAAGAGGAAGCAAAGAAGGAATTCAGAGGTAAGGACTAAAAACGGCAACAGATAAGTACCTATCAATAATACCTTTAAATGTAAACGGATTAAATGCTCCAATCAAAAGACATAGGATAACTGATTGGATAAAAAAACATGATCCATATATCTTCTGTCTGCAAGAAACCCACCTCAAGAAAAGAAATGCACACAGATTGAGGGTGAAGGGATGGAAGATGGTATTTCAGGCAAATAGAAATGAAAAAAAAGCTGGGGCTGCAATACTTATATCTGACAAATTAGATCTCAAAGTGAAGGACATAACAAGAGATAATGAAGGCCACTTCATAATACTAAGGGGACCAATCCAACAAGTAGAAATAACTCTGGTAAACATATACGCACCCAATATGGGAGCACCTAAATACATAAAAAAACTCTTGGATGATATTAAGTGAGATATTGACAGCAATACAATCATAGTAGGAGACCTTAATACCTCACTGTCACCAGTGGACAAATCCTCTAAACAAAAAATGAGCAAAGAAACATAAATCCTAAATGACTCACTAGAGCAGATGGAATAAATTGACATCTTCAGAACCCTTCACCACAAAGCCACAGAATATACATTCTTCTCCAGTGCACATGAGTCATTTTCAAAGATAGATCATACGTTGGGTCATAAGAAAAGTCTCTTCAAATTCAAGAAGATAGAAATCATATCAAGCATTTTCTCAGACCACAGTGGCATACAACTGGAAATCAACTATAATAAAAACAAAAAAAGAAATCGAACACATGAAGACTAAACAGCATGCTATTAATCAACGACTGGGTAACCAGAGAGATCAAGGAAGAAATAAAAAACATCATGGGAACAAATCACAATGACAACACAACAATACAAAATTTATGGGACACAGTGAAAGCAGTCTTGAGAGGGAAGTTCATAGCCCTACAAGCCTACTGCAAAAAACAAGAAACAATGGTAATAATTACATAAACCTACAAATCAAAGAGCTAGAAGGAAAGTAACAAGAAAAGCCCAGTGTACTCAGAAGGAAGGAAATAGTAAAGATCAGAGCAGAGATAAACAACTTGGAGACCAAAGAAACAATTCAAAAGATCAACAAAACAAAGAACTGTTATTTCTCCTCTTTCATTTCTGATTTTGTTTATTTGTGTCTTCTCTCTTTGCTTCTTGGTGATCTGCTAGAGGTCCATCAATCTTGTTTATCCATTCAAAGAATATCCTAGAAAAGTTGGATATAGTTAGCGAGAGCCAAAGGAGATGAAAAAGGACCAACTAGAGATGGAAAAGGTCCAACTAGAGATGAAAAAGGACCAACTAGAAATTAAACATACACTGACTGAATTAAAAAATATTATAGAGTCCTAACAGCAGACTAGAGAAAGGCAAGAATCAAGTCAAAAATTTGAAATATAAAGAAAGAGAAAACACTCAACTAGAAAAGCAAGAAGAGATAAGAATCCAAAAATGTGAAAATAATGTAAAAAGCCTCTGGGACTGCTTCAAGCATACCAATATCAGAATTGTGGGGGTGCCAGAAGAAGACAGAGAGCAAGATACTAGAAACCTATTTTAAGAAATAATGACTGAAATCTTCCCACATATGGTAAAAGAAATAGACTTACAAGTTCAGGAAGCACACAGAACCCCATATAAAATGAATCCAAAGAGGACCACACGAAGATACATCATAATTAAAATACCAAGAGCAAAAGACAAAGAGAAAATATTAAAAGCAGCAAGAGAAAAACAGTTCATTACCTACAAGGGAGCGCCCATACGACTGTCAGCTGATTTCTCAACAGAAACGATGCAGGCCAGACGGGAGTGGCAAGAAATATTCAACGTGATGGATAGCAAGAACCTACAACCAAGATTAGTCTACCCAGCAAAGCTATCATTCAGAATTGAAGGGAAGATAAAGAGCTTCACAGATAAGAAAAATCTAGAGGAGTTCATCAACTCCTAACCAGTATTATATGAAATGCTTGAAAGGCGGCTATGGGCTTTTTGTCATTTTAAATTCTAATGTTGGAATTTTAAGAAATATTTAGTTACTTAATTCTGCCCTCCTTAGAGACCAAAATCTTCATAACATTTAAAATATAGTTATTAATTCTTATTTAAGAAAGTTTTCCATGCAATTTCAACTATATTAGATCAGTTGAATTTAAAAAAGATTTCCTTTAAGAAGAGAGAAGAAATTTCTTGTATTTCTCGGGGCCCATGGAGCTTTCCCAGAATCATCTTTGTTAAAGCCTTGAAGTTTTATCATGAAAAAAAAACATCTAATATATATATTCAAATATGATTTAAAGATTATAATACTCTTTATAATTATCTTAAGATATCTAGCCTTTAGGCATGAAATAACAAAACAGAAATTAACATGAAACTAACAGGTAGAGGCTGCTTCAGCAAATAATGTTTTCATCTAAACAGTGAGCAATTAGCTCTGACCTTTCAGAGCAGTTAAGGTTGACCACCCTTCTGGCCTCCTGTTTACATCCATTTAGTGAGAAAAATGTTTGGTTTCTGACACTGTCATTTTTCATGAAATTCCAGAATAATAAAATCCCTTTTGTAAAATTTGAGAATCCTTGAGGAACTTCCAGGTGATCAGTATTTCATAGTTTAGTATAAAAATGTTGGCACAGATTGCTCTGCTTTTAACACCTAAATGAGAGTAGCTCTGACGAAACAGAGTTTTGATTAAAGAGGTGGGAGGACAAAAGATGGTGCCAAATTAATATAGAAGGAGTGTGCTGTAGTATGGGGAAATAGAGGAGAAATCCACTCTGGATAGATCACTGCATATCCAGGCCCCGGGTGATGTAGAGGCTGGAAGAGAAGTATAGGTACAAAAAAGGATTTGGTGAGTGACAAAATAAAATTTAGAATAAAGTCATAGATTGTGAGAGTTAAAAGGATTATTACATGTCCTTAATTCCAATAGGGCACGTAGATATAGAAAAGTTATTTTCCCCAGGTCGCATGACTGTTCCTTGGTTGAGGTAGAGATAAAACCAACAGTTAACATGCTTGTTAAGCATATACTCTATACTCAGTACTATAAAGTGCTAGGAGTTCAAGTACCATTTATGATCTTTCACCTTCATGAATTGTTTATTTTTTTAAGTTTTTAAATACATCTTTATTGTTCAGATTATTACAATTGTTCCTCTTTTTTCCCCCCATGGCTCCCCTCCACCGGGCTCCCACCCCTCCCGCTTACCTTACCCCCCCCATCATTGTCCTCATCCATAAGTGTATGAATTTTGTCCAATCTCTCCCTGCACTCCCCTTACCCCTTTCTCTCAGTCCACTCCCTTTCTATGCCCCTGATTCTATTATATTCACCAGTTTATTCTGTTCATTAGATTTTTTATTCTCCTGAGTTTTAGATCCTCTTGTTGATAGATATGTATTTTTTATTCATAATTTTTATCTTTACCTTTTTCTTCTTCTTCCTCTTCTTAAAGAGTACCTTTCAGCATTTCATATAACACAGGCTTGGTATTCATGAACTCCTTTACCTTTTTCTTATCTGTGAAGCTCTTTATCTGTCCTTCAATTCTGAATGATAGCTTTGCTGGATAGAGTATTCTTGGTTGTAAGTTCTTGCTATTCATCTCTTTGAATATTTCTTACCACTCCCGTCTGGCCTGCATAGTTTCTGTTGAAAAATCAGCTGACAACCGTATGGTTGTTACCTGGTAGGTAATGAACTGTTTTTCTATTGCTGCTTTTAATATTCTCTCTGTCTTTTGCTCTTGGCATTTTAATTATGATGTGTCTTGGTGTGGTTCTCTTTGGATTTCTTTTGTTTTGGGTTCTCTGAGCTTCCTGGACTTGTAAGTCTATTTCTTTTACCAGGTGGAGTAAGTTTTCAGTCATTATTTCTTTAAATAGGTTTTCAGTATCTTGCTCTCTCTCTTCTGGTACCCCATAATTCTGATGCTGGTCCGCTTAAAATTGTCCCAGAGGCTCCTATATTATCTTCACATTTTTGGAATGCTTTTTCTTTTTGCTTTTCCAGTTGAGTGTTTTCTGCTTTTTTGTATTTCAAATCTTTGACTTGATTCTTGCCTTCCTCTAGTTTGCTGTTAGGTCTCTGTATAATATTTTTTATTTCAGTCAGTGTATGTTTAATTTTGAGTTGGTCCTTTTTCACCTCTAGTTGGTCCTTTTTCATCTCTTGGGTCTCACTAAATTTATTCATGTTTTCTAGAAAATTTTTAAAAAACTTTATAACCATGATTTTGAACTCTATATCCAACCATTTGTTTCCCTCCATTTCTTTCGTTTGTGATCTGTTCTTTTGTCTCTACATTTTTGCTGCTTCCCTGAGTTGGTAGAGTATCTTTGTGTGCTAGCTGTCCTTTATGGCCTAGTAGCTCTGCCTCCCCAGTTATCTGAGGTGGACTCTCCTGGTGCACGCCTTTGTGGATTGTGTGTACAGCCTTGTTGTAGTTAAGTCTTTATTGTTGTTAGTATCACTGGGGGAAAATGATCTCCAAACCAATTGGTTGTGAGGATCAGCTGTGTCTACACCGAGAGAATTTCTGGGGAGTCAGCCTTATGATATAAGACTTGCAAAACTGCAAAAGTCTCTCGGTTCAGTTTGGATGGGGCAGATTCTCAGAGCTGAGAAGAGACAGCCTTGGCTTCCTTTCAGCCCTTCCCTACTCGGCCCCTGGGTCACAGTGTCTCTCAGTAATTGCTGCAGCCCTCTCTGTGAACATGTGAGCCTCCATACCTCTGCCTTTATGGCTCCCCTGAGTTTCTGTGTGCTCTGGGGACCCCTATGAGTCTGGGTTCCCAGAGTCTCACACGAACCTGGGGCTCAGTGCAGTCAAAAGTGGATTTCAGCGCAATTGGAAGTTCTGTCTCCCTCCCACTAAAGAAAGCCAGCAGCACAATCAGCAGTCAGCCCTCTGTGTGCGCTCTCACACGCCTCTACACCTCTGTCTTTTTGTGGCTCCCCTAAGTTTCCATCCACTCTCCCTTTTCATGACAATCCAGATTTTCCCCATATGAGTCTCGCCCGGAACTGGGGTTCAGTGCAGTCAGGAGTTTCAGTCTCTTTCCCACTAGAGGAAACCAGCCAGGCACTCCACCGTCTGTCCTCTCCACATGCATGTCTCCATACCTCAGCTTTTTGCAGCTCTTCTTAGTCTCTGTGAGCACCTCTCTTTCCTTCTAGTTGTAGGATTTTCATTCAGCCAGCTTTCCTGTGATTCTGCATGATGTCCATTCTGTCTTTTAGTTGGAGTTTTAAAATTATTGTGTGTGGCAGCAGTTTAGGTGTTCACCTATGCCACCATCTTGGTTTCTCATCTTCATGAATTCTTTAATTTTCCTTTATATGTAATAAGGACTTCGTAGTGTGATTGTGAAAATACTGACAAATTTTTGTTGGGATATTGGAACTTAAAGATAGTTAGTGAAATTATCTGCCTTATGGCAGACTTAAATAGATCAGGGTACCAAAGATAATAAAATAAATCACAATAAGTACATACCTACCAATAATCAGTTTAAAGGTAAATGGCTTATATGGTACAATACATAAGATAGCTTAATGGTTAAGAAAACAAAACCCATATACCTGAGGTCTACAAGAGACCCACCTCAGAATGAAAGACACACAGAGACTAACAGTAAAGGGATGGAAAAAGGTATTTCATGCAAATAGCAATTTTAGAAAAGCTGGGGAAGCTGTACTAGCAATACTTATATCAGACAAAATAGACTTTAAAACAAGGACCATAATAAAAGACATAAAAGGACACTCCATGATGATAAAGGGATCAATCCAATAAGAGGATATAATGCTCATAAACATTTAAATACCAACATAGGAAGACAAATATATAATACAAATATTCATGGATATAAAGGGAGAGATCAACAGTAATAGAGTCATACTAGTGATATTTAGTGGCCTATTGACATCAGTGGATAGATCTTCCAGACAGAAAATCAAAAAACAAAACAAAACAGTGGCCTTAAATGACACACAGGATCATATGGATTTAATATCTTCAGCGCATGTCACATCAAAGCAGCAGAATGCATATTCTTTTCAAGTTCACTTGGAACATTTTCTAAGATAGACCATAAGTTAGGGCACAAAACAAGTCTCAATAAATTTAAGAAGATTGAAATAATATCAAGCTTCTTCTCTGACCATAATGATATAAAACTAGAAATTAATCACAAGGAAAAAATTAAAAAAACACACACACACAAATACCTGGAGGCTAAATAACATGTTACTAAACAATGAAAGGGTTAACAAAGAAATCAAGGAAAAAATCAAAAGATACCTTTAAACAAACAATCAAAGATACCTTTAAAAAAAGAAAATGAGAACATGCCCTAGTCAGCTTTTCTCAGTGGATAGGGCATCAGCCTGCTGACTGAAGGTCCCAGGTTCGATTCTGGCCAGGGGCACATGCCTGCCTTGTGGCTCGATCCCAAGTAGGGGGTGTGCAGGAGGAGGCCAATCAATGATTCTCTCTCATCATTAATGTTTCTATCTCTCTCCTTCTCTCTTCCTCTCTGAAATCAATAAAGAAATATTAAAAAAGAAAAAAAAAGAAAATGAGAACACAACAACTTCAAATCTGGAGACACAGAGAAAGTGGTCCTAAGAGGGAAATTCATAGCATTACAAATCTACCTCAAGAAGAAAGAAACATCTCAAATAAACAATCTAACTTTACCCTTAAATGTATTAGATAAGAACAACAAACAAAGCCCAAAAGTGAGCAGAAGAAAGCAAATAATAAAGGTTAAAGCAGAAAGAAACAAAATAGAATCTGAAAAAAAACAATGCAAAAGATAAATGAAACCAAGAGCTGGCTTTTTCAATAGATAAACAAGACTGAGAAACCTTTAACTAGATTCATCAAAAAAATTAATCAAAGAGGACCCAAATACATAGAATCAGAAATGGAAGAGAAGTAACAACTGGCACTACAGAAATACAAAAGATTATAAGAGAATGTTATAAACAACTATATGCCAACAAATTAGACAACCTGGATAAAAGAAATAAATTCCTAGAAACATACAATGTCACAAAACTGAATCAGGAAGAACTAGAAAATCTGAATAGACTGAGTACGAGTAATAAAATTGAAGCAGTAATAATATAAAACACACACACACACACACACACACACACACACAAAAAAAAAAAAAAAAACAAAAAAAACTTGAAGCAAAAAGTGTCCTAACAGCATGGCTTTACAAGTAAGTTTTACCAAGTGTTCAAAAAATAACTTACACCTATCCTTTTCAAACTATTCCAAAAAAAAATGCAGAGGACAGATGACTTGTAAGCTCATTTAATGAGTCCAGAATTATCCTAACTTCAAACCAAACAAAGACATTACCAAGAAATAAAATTATAGA
This sequence comes from Lasiurus borealis, assembly GCA_004026805.1. NCBI lineage: Eukaryota > Metazoa > Chordata > Mammalia > Chiroptera > Vespertilionidae > Lasiurus > Lasiurus borealis. The sequence continues at coordinate 24,191 of PVJN01003405.1, forward strand.
CCATATCCCTGATGAACATAGATGTTAAAATCCTCAACAAAGTATTAGCAAACCGAATCCAGTAGTACATTTAAAAGATCATGCATCATGATCATTATTTTGAAATGCAAGGTTGGTACAATGCCCACAAATTAATTAAGATGATACACCACGTAAATAAACTTAAAGATAAAAAATGACATAATCATATCAATAGATGCAGAAAAAACATTCGATCCATTGCTCACTGATGGTGAAAGCTCTCAGCAAAGTCAGAATAGAGGGAAAATAACTCAACATAATAAAGGCCATATATGACAAATACACAGCCAAATCATACTCAACAGTCAAAAACTAAAAACATCTCCCTTAAGATCAGGAACAAGGAGGAATCCAAGATGGCAGCATAAGTAAACAACAACACTACTGCGTTGCACAACACTTTCAAAACTACAATTAAAAGACAGAACAGACATCATCCAGAGCCACAGGAAAGCTGGCTGAGTGGAAATTCTACAACTAGAAGGAAAGAGAGGGGCTCAGGGAGACCCAGAGGAGCTGCAAAAAGCTGAGGTACAGAGAGGCACGCATGGAGAAAGCCGGTGCCAGAGTACCTGGCTAGCTTTCTCTGGCGGGAAGGAGATGGAGACTCCCAACTGCATTGAGCCCCTTATCCTATGGCACTGATCCCCAGGTCCAGTCGAAACTCATATGGGGGGAGTTTGGACTATGAAAAGGGAGAAGTGCATGGAAATATAGGGGATCCGCAAAAGGGCAGAAGTCTGGTGGTGTGCACAGCACTGTGCAGAGAAGACCGACTGCTGATTGTGCTGCTGGCTTTCACAAGTGGGCGGGAGACATAGACTCCCAACTGAGCCACTTCTAACTGCACTAAACCCCAGTTTTGGGCAAAACCCTGGTGACCCAGATTCATATGGTCCCAGAGTGGAGGCGAGCTGGGAAGGCAGCAGTCCAGAGGCACTGTGCGCACACACAGGGACCGCTCCAGTGATTACCCAGAGACACATGAAACCCAGGAGCCATGTAGGGCGGGGCCGACTGGAAGGCAAGTTGGTCCATTAAGCCCTGAGAGTCTACCCATCCCAAGCTCAACAAAGAGGCTTTTGCAGTTTTGAAAATCTTGTATTATAAGGCTGAATCCAACACAGAAGTTCTCCCGGCATAGTGAAAATGCAGAGATGAAGAAGAGATCACAAACAAAAGAAATGGAGGAAAACAAATGACTGGATATGGAGTTCAAAACCATGGTTATAAGGTTCTTCAAGAATATCCTAGAAAAGATGTGATAAATTTAGCGATACTCAAGAGGAGATGAAAAAGGACCAACTAGAAATTAAACATACACTGACTGAAATAAAAATATTATACAAAGACCTAATAGCAGACCAGAGGAAGGCAAGAATCAAGTCAAAAATTTGAAATATAAAGAATCAGAAAACACTCAACTGGAAAAGCAAGAAGAAAAAAGAATCCAAAAATGTGAAGATATTGTAAGGAGCCTCTGGGACAGCTTCAAGCGTACCAACATCAGAATTGTGGGGGTGCCAGGACAAGAGAGAAAGGAAGATACTGAAAACCTATTTAAAGAAATAATGACTGAAAACTTCCCACATCTGGTAAAAGAAATAGACTTACAAGTCCAGGAAGCACGCAGAACCCCATATAAAAAGAATCCAAAGAGGACGACACCAAAACACATCATATTTTAAATACCAAGAGCAAAAGACAAAGAGAGAATATTAAAAGCAACAAGAGAAAAACAGTTAATTACCTACAAGGGAGCACCCATATGACTGTCAGCTGATTTCTCAACGGAAACTATGCAAGCCAGAAGGGAGTGGCAAGAAATATTCAAAATGATGTATAGCAAGAACCTACAACCAAGATTAGTCTACCCAGCAAAGCTATCATTCAGAATTGAAGGGCAGATAAAGAGCTTCACAGATAAGAAAAAGCTAAGGAGTTCATCAACTCCAAACCAGTATTATATGAAATGCTGAAAGGTACTCTTTTAGAACAGGAAGAAGAAAAAGGTAAATGATAAAAAATTATGAACAACAAATACATATCTATCAACAAGTGAATCTAAAAATTAAGTGAATTAAAAATTTGATCAACAGAATAAACTAGTGTTATAATAGAATCAGGAGCACAGAAAGGGAGTGGACTGATAATTCTCATCGAAAGGGGTGAGGGGGGTGCAGGGAGCGACTGGACAAAAATCATACACCTAAGGATGAGGTCAATGTGGGGGGGGGGATAAGTAAGGATAGAGGGAGCAGTGGGACCCGGGTTGAGGGGAGCTATGGAGAAGAAAAATAAGAAACAAATGTAATAATCTGAATAATAAAGGTTTAATTTTAAAAAAAGATCAGGAACAAGACAGGAATAATCACTTTCACCATGCTTATTCAACATAATACTGAAAATCCTTGTCTGAGCCATCAGACAAGAAGAATATATAAAAGCACCCAAGGATACAATATCAACACTCCCAAATCAGTGGCTTTTTAATATACCAATAGTGAATTCTCAGAAAGAGAAACTAAATAAATAATGCCATTTGTCACTGCAACAAAATTAAGATATTTAGGAGTAAACTTAACCAAATAGGCAAAAAATTACTAAGAACTTATGTTTCCTGTACTTTGGAAAACTATAGGGCATTGAAAAAGAAAGTATATATAACCAAGTGGAAGAATATACCTTGTTGATGGATTGGTAGAATTAACATCATTAAAATGTTCATACTACCCAAGGCAATCTGCAGATTCCATGCAATCCCTATTAAAATACCAACAGCATATTTCACAGAGCTAGAGAAAATACTCCAAAAATGTATATGGAAGAAAAGACCTCAAGTAGCTGCAACATTTTTGAGAAAGAAAAACAAAGTTGGAGGAATTACAATACTAGATTTTAAGTTATACAACAAAGTCAGCATACTCTAAATAGCCTGGTACTGACACAAGAACAGGCATATAGACCAATGGAACTGAACAGAGATCCCAGAAATCAACCCAACCCATTATGTTCAATTAATATATGAAAAAGGAGGCAAAAACATACACTAGGGTAAAGAGAATCTATTCAATAAATGGTGTTGGGAAATTTGAACATATACATGCAAAGAAATGAAACTAGACCACTTTCTTACAGTATACAAAATAATAAACTCAAAATGGATACAAGACTTAATTGTAAGCCATGAAGCCATAAAAATCCTAGAAGAAACCATAGGTAGCAAAATCTCAGACATTTCTTGTAGTAATATTTTCTCTGATACTTTGCCTCAGGCAAGGTAAACAGAAGAAAAAATAACTAAATGGGGCTACATTAAACTAAAATATTTTTGCACAGCAAAGTAAACAATCAACACAGTAAAAAGTCAACCCACTGAATAGGAGAACATATTTGCCAAAGGTAATCTGATAAGGGGTTAATAGCCAAAATTTATTAAGAACTTATATAACTCAACACCCCCCCCAAAAAAAAAATCAATAAAAAATGGACAAAGGACACGAATAGACACTTCTCCAAAGAGGACATACAGATGGCCAATGTGTGTGTGTATGTATATATATATATATATATATATATATATATATATATATATAACTTCAATATGCAAATAGACTGAACGGTAGAACAACTGAACAACCAAACAACTGGTCACTATAATATGCATTGACCACCAAGGGGCATGTTCAGAACATGGTGGGTATTGGCCACAGTGAGATGGTGAAGCAGGTGAACAAGGGTGCCAGACCAAGAAGGGGTGCCGGTTGCTGTCATCGGGCCATGACTCTGGTGGTTCCTGAAAATTCTTGGCTCCCATGTGCCACAGTCCTGCGCAGTTCTCACACCTGCTACCAGCGCCAGCCCCACTCACACCCTTCAGCGGGTGCAAGCAGCGACTGCCAGCCCCAATTGCTGCTCAGGGCTTCTCCTGAGCTGCAACCAGGGCAGCAGACATCAGCAGTTGCAAGCAGGCCTGTCCCTATCAACACATGGGGGCAGTGGTGGCAAGAGCAGGGCTGCCAGCAGGAGGAGGGGCAGGTCAGGGACATAGAGGATGGGCCGAGACCCACCTCTGTGCCCATCACATCCTTATAGCCTACAGTTCCTTTCAAGGTGCATAAATTCATGCACTGGGCCTTAGTAGTCATATAAGAAAATGCTCTAAGTCACTAATAATCAGAGAAAAACAAATTAAAAGCACAATGAAACATCACCTGGCACCTATCAGAATGACTATCATCAATAAATCAACAAACAAGTGTTGGTGAGGATTTGGAGAAAATGGAATCCTTGTGCACTGTTGGTGAGAATGCAGACTGGTGCAGCAACTATGGAAAGCAGTAGGGAGTTACCTCAAAAAGTTCAAATATAGAACTGCTTTATGACCAGCAATTCCAGTTCTGGGAATATATCCAAAGAATCCTGAAACACTAATTTGAAAGAATACACTGAGTGGCCAGATTTTTATGATTACCCCATGAGTACTTTGTTGAGCCACCTTTTGCCTTCAATACTGTGGTAATTCTTGGCATTGACTCCAAAGATGTTGAAAGGTGGTGAGAGGAATTTGATACCATGCCTGATGAATAGCACTGTCCAGTTCTGTAAGATGTGATGGTTGTATAATCAGCTGTCTGACGGCTCTTTTAATTTCATCCCATAAATGCTCAATTGGATTGATATATGGTAATTTTGGGAGCCACTTAAGCAGGTAAAGTCTCGCTCATGTTCTTGAAACCACTCCTGCATAATATGAGCACCGTGGCATTGCATATTGTCTTGTTGCAAGAGGACATCTCCACTGGGATACACCATCAATATGATAGGATGAACTTAATCAACAATGATACCTAGGTATGTTGTGCTATTTAGACATTGTTCCACGCAAATTAAAGGGCCCAAATCATTCCAGGAAAACATGCCCCAAACCATAACACTGCCCCAACCAGCTTGAAGTGTTGTACTCATGCATTTGGGGTGCATGCTTTCATGCTGTAATTTTCACTCTACCATCTGTCTGATGCAACTGGAAACATGATTCATCAGCTCACATGACTTTTTTCCAATGCTCTACTGTCCAATCCTTGTGTTCCTGTGCAAATTGGAGATGTTTTATCTTGGTAACTGCAGACAGCAAAGGTGTTCAAACAGGCCTTCAGCTTCCTTATCCCATACAGTGCAGTGTACAGCTAATTTGCCTACATATATCAGGTGGTCATAATAATGTGGACACTCAGTGTATATGGACTCCTATGTTCATTGCAACATCTATAATAATAAAAGTATAATATGCTAATTAGACTGGACACTGAATGACCTTCCGGACATCATTCCAAATATCCTTCTGGACGATGCAGAATCAGGCCTAAACTGGCAGTCAGACATCCCCAGAGGGGTCTCGGATTGCAAGAGGGCACAAACAAGGCTGAGGGGACAAATTTCATGCACAAATTTCATGTACCAGGCCTCTAATTATTTTTAAGATTTTGAAGCTGCTCAAGTGCTCATGAGCAGATAAGTGGATAATAACATGGTGGTACATATATACAATGGACTATTACTTGACTATAAAGAAGAATGAAAACTTACCATTGCAACAGCATAGTGGACCTAGAGAGTATTATTCTAAGTGAAATAAGTCAGTCAGCAAGACAAAAACAAGTACCATATGATTTCACTTATATGTGGAATCAGTGAACAAAATAAACTAACAAAATAGAAACAGACTCATAGATACAGAGAACACACCGATAGCTGTCAGAAGGGAGGGTTGTTGGAGGACTGGGTGAAAAGGGTGAAGGGATTAATCAATAAAAAGAAACTCATAGATATGGACAATAATATGGTGGAAAGGAGTAGGGAACATAGAAGCAGGTAAAGGGGGGATACATGGTAATGAAAGTAGACTTGACTTTAGGAGGTAGAGACACAATACAATATACAGATGATGTACCCTTGAAACTTATATAATTTTATTACCCAATATTACCCCAATAAGTTCAATAAAAATAAAAAACATAGCTATCATAACAATACTCATTTATTAAATATCTACTATAGCATATATAAGAGCTTGGATAAGCAATTTAATCTTTATAAAAATACTAGAGGCCCAGTGCACAGGTAAGGTCCCTAGGCCTGGCAAGCAATCAGGGCCAATCAGATTCCTCGCCTCCTCACCTCCCCACCTTCTCCTTCCCTTGCTCCCTCAGTGCCCTGCAGCCACCGCTGGTTGCCCCCATGTTCCGTGCCACCCCCTGGTGGTCAGCGAACATCATAGTGAGCAATCAAACTCCAAGATCCAGGTCAAACTCCAGAGGGGACACTTCACATATTAGCTTTTTATATATATAGATATATTTACTGATTTCAGAGACGAAAGGAGGAAGGGAGGGAGGGAGGGAGGGAGGGAGGGAGAAAAACATTGATAGGCTGTCTCCTGCATGCCCCCTACTGGGAATAGACCCTGCAACCCAGGCATGTGTTCTTGACTGAAATTAAGCCCAGAAGCTTCAGTCTGCAGGCTGATGTTCTATCTACCAAGCCAAACCTGCTAGGGCTGGGATAAGCACTTTATATGTGTTATTGTATTTTATACATAACTCTATGAGAAGTTACTATTATTATCCCTATCACTGACTAGGAAACTAGATGCAGTAAGACAATGCATTCTGACCAAGAATACAGTTAGTGAAAATGTGATGGAGGCTAAGGGGTGGGTTAAAGTTTAGACAGTTTAACTCCAGAGCCTATGTTTTAAAAACACATATAGTGTCTTTCACATTGTGGGTATAATATATGTTAATTCTTTTCTGGTTTTATTGGAAATAGGAAATATTTGGACAACCATTACATCAAGGAGTTAAAGAAAGGAGAGGAACTCAAGTACTTAAACACAGAACCAGCCTGGCAGGTGTCGTTCAGTGGTTTGAGCCTTGACCTATGAACCAGGAGGACAGTTTGATTCCTGATCAAGGCATATGCCTAGGTTGCAGGCTAATCCCCAGTGGGGGGTGTACAGATGGCCGCCAATCAGCGATTCTCTCTCATCGTTGATGCTTCTATCTCTCTCTTTCTCTCCTTTTCTCTGTGAAATCCATAAAAATATATTTTAAGAAACATAGAATCAAATCATATGGAGGGGCAAACACAATGTTACTATTACTATTCTTAATCATATTCCCTACTTCTCACTCTCCTTAGCATCCCCCTTTATCCTGAATGTTCAAGTGAATATGCTAGAGCTGACTGTCATCTAGCTTTAGGATTTTATCCAAATCTACACCCACACAAGCCATGTGTCTACTCCCTCCTGTATTTTATTAAAGGCCATGTTGATGATCCAAACAGAATGGGAAAATTATGTTTGGAAAGAAGACTGTATGCCTGGATACACTTGGCTAGGGCAGAACTTGCCTGTCTACAGAAGTTTTCTGAAGCTTTTTCTAATAAAAGAGTGAATTCTGCTTCTTAGCCTCTTAAGATATAGTCTGTGATATAATTGCATTTCATACTTTCCAAAGAACTTTTGTAGGTATTATCTCATGTGATACAAGAAGCTTGTGAGATAGGCAGAACATTTATTCAGTAAGTATTTAATGCATCTTACCATGTGCCCAAGCCTTGTGCTAGGCCTTGGCTTAAGCTTTTTAATAAAGTTAACTCCTACTCATCCTTCCAGTCTCAACACAAATGTCATATTTTATTCAGAGAGAACTTTGCTTCCAACACCTCATCATACCCTGCTTATATTCATCATAAGAGTTATCACAATTTAATTATAGATTTGTTTGTATATTGTTTGGATTCTCTATTTGCACTGTAAGCTTCAAGAAGGTTGAGACTATCATGTTCCCCATTGAATCCCCACACATATTGGAGAAGAGCTTGTAGTCTGGTAAAGAGAAACAGATAAGTACATACATAAACATAATAAATAAGTTCCGGTGCCTTGGAAAATGTCTATTTAAAATAAAGGGCACAAGAACAGGAGGAATAAATTGTATTTTTATGTGTCAGAAAAAGCTTCCCTAATGCAGTATACTTCAGCTGAATGTTGAAAGATTATAAGGGAACAAAAATATTAAATATTCCCCCAAAGAGAACGTAATATAGTCAATAGCTTGAAGGCATAAAACAACATTGTATAGTGTTTTCATGAGTACTATGATATTAAGAATTATGCTGCTGAGTCACAGGGCACTTCTATCCTGATTTTGATTGAAGAAAGACTTTCCACAGAGGGTAAGATTTGACCTGAATCTAACAGGATGGGAAAGATCTAGACAATATGAAAGGAATGGGTTTATAGAGGTAGAATGGCGGCAATAAGATCCAGAGGCAGGAAAATATATACTGTGAACTGTACTTGTGAATTACATGGTAAGCTTTTGCTTACTCTTTCAAAAGTATCAGTTATCACAAAAAGGGAAAACCACAGGTGGCTTTTTCTGTACTTGGGAGAGAAGAATTCCTATTACAATAGAATGTCTACTATTTGGGGAGGTGAGAAGTAGAGGAAGGGATGGTACAGTACGTGAAGTGACACCAAAGACATGAATAGCATATCCATATATTCATCTGTCTATCTGAGTGAGCAGATAAGTACATACATAAACATAATAAATAAGTTCCGGTGCCTTGGAAAATGTCTATTTAAAATAAAGGGCACAAGAACAGGAGGAATAAATTGTATTTTTATGTGTCAGAAAAAGCTTCCCTAATGCAGTATACTTCAGCTGAATGTTGAAAGATTATAAGGGAACAAAAATATTAAATATTCCCCCAAAGAGAACGTAATATAGTCAATAGCTTGAAGGCATAAAACAGCATTGTATAGTGTTTTCATGAGTACTATGATATTAAGAATTATGCTGCTGAGTCACAGGGCACTTCTATCCTGATTTTGATTGAAGAAAGACTTTCCACAGAGGGTAAGATTTGACCTGAATCTAACAGGATGGGAAAGATGAATGACTAGCCTACTCCTGGGAGAGGGAGATGGTGTTCTAGCTATTCTGCTTAATGAATGACTAGCCTACTCCTGGGAGAGGGAGATGGTGTTCTAGCTATTCTGCTCAGACCCTGACCATTCCTTACTCCATCCCCAGGATACATTAATAAATACAGGGGTTATATGTTTAACCATTTTAGAAACTGACAGACTGTTTTCCAAAGCATTTACACCAAGCAAGTCAAAATCAGGGCCTGCAGGCCACACGTGGCCTGCAATGAATATTTTTTTCCCCCCGCAATGAATATTTTTGTGGCCAGGCTAATATAACAGTATGTAAGAAACGTTTTAATAAAAATTTTGTAACTTAATTTTTACAATATCTTGTTATATATAATTATTAATAATGAACTACAAGCTTTGCTAATGACTGATTATTATAATCATGTTGCATTCATTTTGCTTATATGCCTTATGCACAGGCACACCATTTTTTTCCACTAATACCAGCAGCGAACATTTTAGCAGCCAATTGCCATGTCATTAGTCTTGGACTGACTTGTTTGGTGTGCACAATAGAAAATATTTCACTTTTGGAGAAAAAGAAAAATAGGTTTATTTGTGTTATGCTTATTAATTTGTGCAGTGATTCATTGTTTGGTAAGTTAATGTTCAAGAAAACATTAATTTTTATTAAAATGTTCTATTATTTTATGTTAATGATAACTCATTTATTTCAGTTCTTAGTATTCAGCATGTCTCTATTGAAATAAACCTATGTTTCTATGAAAATTGAAGCTTTTGTGTGTGTTTTTGGTCCACATAAACTTAAACCTTGTTTATTTGGCCGGTGTTAACCTGTGAGTTTGACATGTTTGATCTACTACACCATTTTATAATCCTACCAACAATGTTCCCACTTCTCCACATCCTCACCAGCGCTTGCTATTGTCTTTTTTACTATACCTATCCTTATCGGTGTGAAGTACTTATCTCACTATGGTTGGCATTTGCTGTTGGGAAAGGTCACCACGGGTTTGGCCCTCGAGCTGCACTGGGGCAATTGGAGGCTCTTCACTCTCTTCCCTGTGCTTGGAATGTGCACTATGCTTGCTTTCCCTGCTTCCAAAAGCTGCTCCAAAGACACACCCTTGAGATAGAAATCTGGTGTTGAGGTGATTGCACTCTGGACTGAGTGCGTGATTAAATCCAGTTAAGGCTCCCTGTGTACGTGACTGACACCATTTAAGGCCTATATATAAACTTTTAAGATGTGGCCAGTGGATGTGGAAAACTATATATGTCTTGCAGCAGCACATGGTAAGTCTCACAAGTTCCTTTGCTTATTAAAACCGCCACCTATCAATCTGGAGTGCTGTGCCTTTTTCTTCAGCTCCTCCCTATGTTCAGTTATGGAGGCCAATTCCAGACCACAACTGGGAAGTTCCCTTTGTGAGGCCCAGTATTTGCATTTTCCTGGTGACTCTTGATGTTGAATATCTTTTAATATGCTTGTTTGCAACGGGCTCTTGAGAAATTATGATAGGCATCTCTTCCCAACTCTGGCAACATAGATAGTTGGCAGCAATTCTACTCCTAGGTATATATCCAAAAGAACTGAAACCATGATATCACACACACACACACACATTATACATGAGTGTTCATGTTAGCTCAATTCATAATAACCAAAACGTGTAAAAAAACCCACTAAAATGTCCATTAATGAATGAATGGATAAACAAAATATGGTATGTAGTATATCCATACAAGGGAATATTATTCATTCATGCAACATAGATGAATCTGGAGAGGATTATGCTAAGTGAAATAAGCCAATCAGAGAAAGATACATGATCTCACTCATTTATAGATTATAATGAATAACATAAACTGATGAACCAAAACAGATCCAGAGACAGAGAAACATCGATCAGAACATCAAACCTCAGGGAAGGTAGGGGAGGGTGGAGGTAAGGGAGAAAGATCAACCAAAGGACTTACATGCATGCATATAAGCCTAATCAATGGGCACAGACAACAGGGGAGTAAAGGCATGAATGGGAGGGTAATGGAGGAATAAGGACACATATGTAATACCATAATCAATAAAGAAATTTAAAAAATGAATGAACAGCATACTATTCACTGCCTAAAAATTTTGTCCCTCCAAAGTTAGGAAGATCCAATTATTTATACCTTATGGTAGCCACAGGCCACCACTTGAGGCAATGAGTACGGAAGTGACTAACAACTTGAATGAGAAGGGAGTGAACTCCTGGAGGGCAAAAATTCAACAATATCTCCAATATATTATTCCATCACCACTGTCTACCTTCCTACTCACATTTATTATTATCTTACTTAATTCTCTCACTTTTGTATATGGGGAAATTGAGGACTAAAAATAACCTAGCCAAAGTCACACACAACTAAGAAGTGTCAGAGATGAGATTTAAACTTAGGTCTACCACAGTCTAACTTTCAAAAGGAAGCCCCCAGCCATGGAGAGACCTCTATAGTGAGTATGGCTGCTTGCCAAATACTCCAGTCCCATTCAAGAACTGGTGGCTGTGGGTCCTTCTAAGGAACTGTGGGGTCATAGGGTTACTTATCCAGAAGAAATGATCTAGCCAAAATCGGTTTGGCTCAGTGGATAGAGCGTTAGTCTACGGACTGAAAGGTCCCAGGTTCAATTCCGGTCAAGGGCATGTACCTTGGTTACGGGCACATCCCCAGTAGGGGACGTACAAGAGGCAGCTGATCGATGTCTCTCTCTCATCTATGTTTCTAAATCTCTATCCCTCTCCCTTCCTCTCTGTAAAAAAAAAAAAATCAATAAAATACAATGGTATCTCGAGATACGAATTTAATTCGTTCTGTAACCTTGCTTGTATATCAAGTTGCTCGTATCTCAAAGCAAATTTCCCCACTGAAGTCAATTGAAATGCCGTTAATCCCTTTCAGCCCCCAAAATGCCACCCCAGTTGTTCTTGTTACATGTTTTTGAATAAGAAAAATGTATTTATAAATGACAAATATTGTATAAAAACATAATAAAAGAGAATGTAAAGGAATAAACTGGTTTTATAAAGTGTATTTACCTACTCGTTACACTCTTAATGGTACACTTTATCCCTAAACTGAATGTAATTTAACTAATCTTCACTGAACTTAATTGCTACTGGTCTTTGCATTTTTGGCCGATTTAAAAAAAACAAAACACGTGTCCAACTTCCTCCCTTTCAGAATGTTTCTGAAATGGGTGAGGCAAGTTTCATTGAACAGCTCCGATGCACGACCAGTAGCAACTTTTTCGGGGTGTTTCTTTTCCACAAAGTGTGACACCCTCTCCCACATTCCTAAGATCTCCTTTATCTCACTTATAGAGATCTCCTCCACCTCTGGCTCCTCCTCAAAACCAATTTCTTGGAGAACCTCTGCATGTTGCTGAGACTGCAACTCTTGTAACTCCTCCATGGTGAGTTCCAGAGAGTGCTCCTCGACGAGCTCATCCACCCCAGGCCCATGGATTTTCCCAGAGACACTATCTCCTCCTCCACTGGCACCTCAGGTTCGAATCCTTCGAAGGTCCTTTCGGCTACAGCCTCAGGCCACAGCTTCTTCCATGCAGAGATGAAGTCCTAGTTGTAACACCCAGCCAGGCCTGATCAGTAATTCTGAGGCATATCACCATGTTAAAGAACTCTCAAAGGGTGAGGTTTGTGTTCTTCGTTACCTCAAAGCAGCGCCAGAACAGGTGCTTGATGTACAGCTTTTTAAAATTAGAAATCACCTCTTGATCCATGGACTGCAGGATAGGAGTGGTGTTGAGAGGTAGGTAGACAACCTTTATAAACTTGAACTCTTCGAGGAGTTCATCTTCGAGGTTCGGTGGGTAAGCAGAAGCATTGTCGAGGATGAGGAGGGCTTGCATGGTTAGGTTGTTTTCCTGTAGATATTTCTTAAGTGAAGGGCCGAAAACCAGGTTTACCCACTCCACAAAGAACTGCCTGGTGACCCATGCCTTCGGGTTTGCCCTCCACATAACTTGCAGTTTATCTTTTAAGATTTTATGTGACTTAAAGACTCTGGGGTTTTCTGAAAGGTATATGAGCAGAGGCTTGATCTTGCAGTCGCCACTCACATTGGCGCACAGTGGGAGAGTTAGCCTATCCTTCATGGGTTTGTGGCCTGGCATCGCCTTCTCCTCTGCCATTATGTAAGTCCTATTCAGCATCTTCTTCCAGAAAAGCCCTGTCTCATCACAGTTGAAGACTTGCTGGGGGATATATCCTTTGCCTTCTGTCAGTTCAGAAAAAGTTTTGAGGTAATCCTCAGCTGCCTTCACATCCAAACTTGCTGCCTCACCATGCCTGACGATGGAGTGAATGCCGGGTCTTTTCCTGAAGTTATCAAACCAGCCTCTACTGGCTTTAAATGAATCTTTCGATGCTTCGTCCGTGGAAGTGCGAGGGGCCTGCTCCAGCAAATCACTGTAAATCGCTCGAGCCTTGTCGCATATGATGCTCTGTGTTAATGTATCTCCTTTAAGCTGCTTCTCCGTCACCCACACCATCAGTAGTTTCTCCATCTTTTCATGGAAAGAACTACAGAGCCTAGAAATTATTGTAATGCCCTTAGCTGGCATTATACCTTTTATTGACTCCTTCTGTTTAAGCACACTGCATATCGTTGAAGTATTATGTCCGTACTGCCTCGCCAACTCAGCCACTCGCATACCTTGCTCATATTTTTCTATGATTTCATGCTTTAATTCAATAGACATCATCCTCTTCTGAGCACTGACCTTTCCACTCACTTTCTTCGGACCCATGGTTATAAAAAGAAATGTGATAAAGTATGTAAATGCACAAAAGATGCTTCAACAACGAGGTAAACAAGCATACTGACTGAGGCTCGGTAAACTGGTGGGTCGTGTGCAGCCGGCCGATCCTCGCGATTACTTGTATCTCAAATGTTGCTCGTATTTCAAAGCAAAAAATTGCTCGCTCGATGGCTCATATTTCAAAAATCTCGTATGTTAGGGCACTCGTATCTCGAGGTACCACTGTATAAGAAAACACACACACACACACACACAAAAGAAATGATCTGGTCAGGACTACGGGGGGTTGCTCAGAGGTTTCCTTTGGCATCTTTCAGAAAATTCTAAGAGGAATTTAAGTATTTTAGGGTGTTGCTGGTAGCTGAAATATGTATGGATTGCAGGAACCTAAAAGACTATCTTTTTTCAAGAACTCATGAGATAACTTGCCTAAAATCATTAAGCTGGTACAGTCAAGAGTCAAGACTAGATGAGGAAGTAACTGGAAGAAGTTTTTCCTCATCCTCATCCCTTAATTTTCCACTCTTTTCATATGTTCCTCAGTTCTCTAGTATGGATATCTATTGTAATAAAAGCATAATATGCTAATTAGAACAGAAAGCCAAAAGACCCTCCAGACGTCATTCCAGACTTCCTTCCAGATGAAGCCATGGGGGCCGCAACAGAGGTTGTTAGGGGCATCAGGCATGCAGGAGAGCAGTTAGGGGTGGTCAGTCAGGCAGGCAGGGTGATTAAAGGCAATCAGGCAAGCATGTGAGTGGTTAGGAGCAATGAGGAAGGCAGGCAGAGTGATTGGGATGATCAGGCAGGCAGACAGAGGGGTTAGGGGCGATCAGGCAGGCAAGCAAGTGGTTAGGAGCAAGCAGGCAGGCAAGTGGTTAGGGTCAATCAGGAAGGCAGGAGAGTGGTTAGGGGTGATGAGGCAGGCAAGTAAGTGGTTAGGAGCCAGCGGTCCCAGATTATGAGACAGTGTAAGCTAGGCTTAGGAACACCCCCCCCATGCATTAATTTCATGCCCTGGGACTCTAGTGCTTTAATAAAAAAGTGTCTAGCACACATTCAGAACAAGATATAATAAGGCATGCTTTAAAAAACCTATATTAGAGAATTTTCATTTATATCACTTAGTTATAAATTTATTATAGTTATATTTTACTTATTTGTTTATTTCTTGCTGGAACATTTTATTTTTAAAATGTTTTTATTGTGTTTTTTTTTTTTATTTTAGAGAGAGAGAAAGGAAGGGAGAGGGGCAGAGAGAAC
This sequence comes from Lasiurus borealis, assembly GCA_004026805.1. NCBI lineage: Eukaryota > Metazoa > Chordata > Mammalia > Chiroptera > Vespertilionidae > Lasiurus > Lasiurus borealis. The sequence goes on from PVJN01003405.1 coordinate 39,277, forward strand.
TATCAGCTGCCTCCTGCATGCCCCCTCAACCTCCTGATGGGGACCAAGCCTGCAATCCAGGCATGTACTCCAACCAGGAATCAAATCAGTGACCTCTTGATTCATGGGTTGATGCTCAACCACTGAGCAACACTGGCCAGGCTAAAGCAAGTTTTAGATAGAATATATATTTTTTATTTTTAAAATAAGCTTTATTTTTAAGAACATTTTTAGAACATTTTTAAGAACATTTTTAATAGTTTTAGAAAAAATATTAATAGTATAGAGAGCTTTCACAAACCCTCTACCTAGTTTCTACTGTTATTCGGATATATATTCTTTTTTAAAATATATATTTGTATTGATTTCAGAGAGGAAGGGAGAAGGGGACAGAGAGAAACATCAATGATCAATGATGACAGAGAATCATTGATCGGCTGCCTCCTGCACTGCCTCAATTGGGGATCAAGCCTGCAAACTGGGCACGTGCCCTTGATCAGAATCAAACTCAGGGCTCTTTAGTCCACAGGTTTACATTCTGGCCACTGAGTCAAACTGGCTAGGGCAGGGTATATATTCTTTAAGAAAAGCAGTATAATATAGCAAAACACAAACAAACATATAGCCTATACAGGGCTGAATGTAGGGGACCTAGGCCTCGTTTCCTTAGCTATGCTACTAAACTATATATATATGGTAAAGTTGTTTAAGCCCTGGGTCTCAGACCTCTTGCCTGTAGAAAGAAAAATAAATAAATTTTATGACTTTATAACATTAAATTTCTGTGACTATTAAAATTTTTCTAGGGATAACTAAAATTTTAAAGGGGACAAATGCTTAATGTCCCCCTGTTATTTAGCAAAAGAAAGTGGTTTGGAGGAGCACTAAGAGCTGAGGGGATGAGAGAGTAATTGTTCAGAGGTCTTAAAGTTACTCTTTGAAGGCAGTTGCCATAGAAGGTTGGTGTTGAATACAACTACTAAGTATGGCTCTGGGAAATACAAAATTATGCCATCATTCTTCTTTGCTATTAAACTTTGGGATTGTTTAAATGGCCTGAATATCCATCTGTCTGAATTAAACTGGGAAACTGGGTTGTAAAGATAAAATGTGTCCCAGCTTCAAACAAATGTTCATTTCCTGAAGTATCCAAACACTCCACAACTTGTTTAACCATAAGGGTTTCTTCTTCCCTTTCTCACTTCCTCCCATTCTTCCTCTTCCTTCCCTTTTCTTCCTTCCTTCTCACCTTCCCTCCCTCCCTTTCTTCGTTTGGGGTTTGCAGGGGTAGACAAAGGCTATACAGGTATTTTTAAAAAGTTGAATGCTGCCACCTGCTGGTTTAGGAGCAGCAGTGAGCTGAAGCACAGAAATTTTTTCTGACAGACTCACAGCCAAAAAACCCCCACGCAACTAAAGGCACTAGATGTACAAACCAAAAACCAACTTAAATATTTAAAAAAATATTTTAAAACTGGGGAGAGCCTGCCTCACCAAGGCTAATTCTTTTTTAAATATGTTTTTATTGATTTTAGAGAGTGAGGAAGGGAGAGAGAGAGAGAAAGAGAGAAACATCAGTTGGTTGCTTCCCATATGTACCTGGACCATAGACCAACGGGCAACTTGGGCATGTGCTCTGACTAGGAATTGAACCAACAACCTTTTGGTGCAAAGGATGATGCTCAGCTAGCTGAGTCACACCAGCCAAGGCAGAACTTACATACTTTTATGACATCATTTTACCTACAACATGTATTTGTTTCTTCTGATATAAATAAAATGTGATTATTTCAGAAAATCTGGAAAAGTGGATGTGGAAAAACACCAATTTCCTATATTTCTCAAATTTTAATACATAATGGTGTATTTTTTCCAATCTTTCTTGAATGCATTTTTTGGTGATACTTTTATTTTTATTCAAAATGTAATTTTTTACATGACTCTAACTTTCAGTGAATAAATATTTATTACCAACTTCTATGTAGCATATTTTGTTATCTGAAGATAAAACAGAGAAAAAAAGAATTAAGAAAGTCATGATCTAGTCCCTTGGGTTTACATTCAAGGGTAGTGGTGACAATAAACAAATACAGATATAATCAAGCGTTATATAATGATAAATACTGTGCAGAAAAAGAAAGCATGATAAGGAGAGAGTAATTGCAATGCTATTTTAGATAATGTGGTCATTGCAGGTCCCTCATGGGTGGTGGAAAAAGTAACATTTGAACAGAAACCTGAATTACTAGAGGGAAGAAACCATGCAAATGTCTGGGGGAAAAGTCTTCCCAAGGGAAAAGTGTTCTAGGCTGATGGGAAAGCAAATGCAAATGCTCTGAGGCAAGAGCATGTCTACTCTTTTAGAAAAAGCATGCCATGGAAGCTAATGTGGCTAAAAAATGTGTGGGAAAAGAAAGCTAGGAGGAAACAAGAGAGCATAGCCAAGGATTACATCACAAGGAGGCCAAGTTATGTATAGATAACTTTGTAGTGTTTTCCCCTATTAAAACTGTGTAACATAACAGTGCTGCATCTTGAAAGATGGGCAGTGTTTTCAGTCATTAAATAAACAAAGGAACATCCCAGAAGGAGTCAACAATATTGAAGCAATGAAGCAAAAACATGAATGCACAATCCTTGGCTATGCTCTCTTGTTTCTTCCTAGCTTTCTTTTCCCACACATTTTTTAGCCACATTAGCTTCCATGGTATGCTTTTTCTAAAAAAAGAGTATGGGTTCTGCAACTTGAGATGTCTGAATAAAAAATCACAGCTCTGCAACTTCTATGATTCCCTCGTCCCCAACCAATAATTAGCATGCAATCAGTTGGTACATTCTAGGCCCCATTTTCTTTTAAAAAATATATTTTTATTGATTTCAGAGTGGAAAGGAGAGGGAGAAAGAAACACCAATGGTGAGAGAGAATCATTGATTGGCTGCCTCCTGTACGCCCCACAGTGGGGATCAAACCCGCAACCTGAGCATGAAGTAGTTTGCCTGTTCTATGGTATTCCACTAGTTCTTGGTTCTTACATGCGAAATAGTAGCATCAAAGGGCTTTATTTTAAGATGTAAGGAAGAAAGTATACTCTTACCCCACAAAGTAAAATGTAAACTTCCACAGTGGGATGGGAGTCAGGAGATTAAATGCCTTAACTATGCCCAGGGATTTGGTAATCTGCCTTGTGGAGCCATTCCTTGAGCTAAGTGACTTTCAATTGGTGTTATTAGTATACAAACAGCTGGAATATCTTCCTCAAAGACCTCTCAAGACTTTAATTCCAGTTTCATCCTTATATAGACTGTGAATGAGCTTGAGTTTCTTCGTTTTTAAGAAATATCCTTTTAAATACCATCCCAAAATCTAAATCAGAAATCAGATTGATACTGTTCTGAGGCATGGGTGATCTATAGCTATGACTATGTAACTACATTCATTATTATATATTTTCTATTTTCCACTTATGGATCATACACTTTTATGCAAATTAATCAAAATTTAACTTGTTTCTAACTGAAGATTGGCAGATAGTTATTTTGGTTTCAACTCTTGCATTAAAAATGTAAAAGAATATATTAGTATATGTATTTGCTTTAGTACATAGTCTAGTAAAGATAGCTGTATCCTTGGCAAGTGTGAACCACAGAGGTAAACATGGTAGTTTGAGCTAAACCCATGTTTAACTTGAGGTTCTTTCAAAAGATAAGCAATCAAGGTTGGCTTATTTTCTTGACCTTTGTATCTTTCACAGAGGTGGAATACAGGGAAGGGATTTCTTGTTTATTAAGGGCTCTGGGTTGACTCTGATTAACCTCATTTTTTCCTATACATAAAGGATAACTTTGTATATACCTAAAATAGACATAAATTACTTTTTCTTTATTGATTAAGACATTACATATGTGTTCTTATCCCTTCATTGCCTCCCCCCACTCTTTTCCATGCCTTCACCCCCCCCCCTGATGTCTGTGTCCATTAGTTATGCATACAAGTCCTTTGGTTGATCTCTCCCCTTTACCCCTACCCTCCCTACCTTCCCTCTGAGGTTTGAGCATCTGATCGATGTTTTTCTGTCTCTGTTTTTGTTCATCAGTTTATGTTGTTCATTATAATTCACAAATGAGTGAGATCATGGTGATATTTATCTTTCTCTAACTGACTTATTTCGCTTAACACAATGCTCTCTAGCACTATCCAACCTATTGCAAATGGTAGGAGTTCCTTCCTTTTTACAGCAGCATAGTATTCCATTGTGTAGATGTACCACAGCTTTTCAATACATTCATCTGATGATGGGCATTTAGGTTGTTTCTAAATCTTAGCTATGGTAAATTGTGCTGCTATGAACATTAGGAGTGCATATATCCTTTCTGATTGGTGTTTCTATTTTCTTGCGATATGTTCCTAGAAGTGGGATCACTGGGTCAAATGGGAGTTACATTTTTAGTTTTTTGAGGAAACTCCATACTGTTCTTTACAGTGGCTGCACCAGTCTGCATTCCCACCAACAGTGCGCAAGGGTTCCTTTTTCTCCACATCCTTGCCAGCACTTGTCATTTGTTGAGTTGTTGATGATATAAATGTTGTTGGACATGAATTATTTAACATCTCATGAACAAGCTTATCCAGTAATTCTAGTGCATTTGTCTGATTACCCAATTCCTTGAAAATTTAATTTCAGGTATATTTCCCTGGGCTGGTTCAGAGAACTGTTATTTGTAGAGTATTTAGTCTTTATGAGGAAAGCTTTAACCTCACATTTCATGTATCTGTCAATTAAGAACAATATTTAATAAAAATATATATTTGACAGCCACTAATTAGATGAGCAACATTGGGTGATTCCATTTAATTTTTTAACATCTCATTACCACCAGCTATAAAATGAAGAAGGTATAATCAAGAATCTTCAAGTTTCCTTTTAATATTAAGACTCCAAGTACTGAATCTGGGCATGTTTGCGTAGCATTCAAGAGGATCACATGCATGCATTAATCTAGCCGTTTTTATATTGTCACTTCAAAACCATTATTACATGAGTTGTTCTATTGTTTAAGTGCCAAAGCAGTTTTACTATTATTTAAGTATGGTTATGCCTATAGGAACTTTGAAACAAAAGTAGCCAGAGCCTCCATATATTAAAAAGTCGGATTAACAGTTAATTGCCTTGGGCTAGGGGAGGGAAGGAAGAAAGGGAGTCAGTGGAAAGTAACTACTAATGGGTACCAGGAGTTTCTTTTGGGGATAATGAAAATGTTCTAAAATTAGATTATGGTGATGATAACAAAACTCTGTTAACATACTAAAAGCTATTGAATTGTATACTTTAAATAAGTGAACTTTATAGTATAAAAATTATAAAGTGTTACCAAATAAGTAGCTAGAGCACTTGGATATGTTGGGATTGGTGGAAACTGCACCAGGGCACCAGGTGCTACACCACTGGAGTCAGACCAGAACTGAGTTCAGCAACCTTGGCACTTGAGTTTTAGCTAGGAAATAATTCAGAGCCAAGACTTAAACTATGAGAGAACATTTATTTATAAAATTGCAGAGGTGAAAGAAGCAAGTGGTAGAAGATAATGGTTTTAGGAAACAAGTTAGAGGCAAAATAATGGAGCTTAAAAGTAAGGAAGGTAAGGGTGCCACACCTGAGGGAGAAGATGGGAAGGGAAAAGGCACTGGCATGTTCCAGGTAGGGAGAATGCTCTGGAACTTATGTCCATCCAGTCTATGGTATTTTCTTATAGTTTGTATCTCTTTGCTGATCTCATATTGGTCACACATGATTTTTCTGATTTAATTGTGCATATGTGTTTTCTTTTAGCTCATTGAGTATCTTTATGACTATTATTTTAAATTCCTTATCAGGCAGCTATACATTTTTTTTAGGTTTGTTTCTGTAGTTTTATTTTGGTCTTTTGATTAGGCCAAGTTTTTGTTTCTTTGTATACCTTGTAAATTTTTGCTGAGATTTGGACATTTGAAAAATAAATACCTTTCCGAATCTCTGCATAGTGGCTTCATGAACGGGAGGATCACCAAATCTGCCCATCTAAGAAGTTCAAGTTGGACCTCTCTGATTTCTTATGAACTCTTACTCCCCTTGGTATTTGCCTCAGGAACTGCAGCTCTGATGTGTTGCTTACCTCTGTTTCCAGTGGCTTCCAAACACTGACACCGGTTTTATCAATGCCCAGAGTATGAAAGACAAAGACCAGCCCTTCAGGCAGTCCTCTCCCCTGACCCCCGCCCTCCAAGATGGAGATTTTAGAGGAGATCCCAGGGAACGATCTCAACAGCATATTCAGCAGCTTTCTAGATGTTTCTTCCAGGGTCCAGATTTCTGCTAATTGATTGGTCTGAGCCAGGGCAGGGGGTCATTATTCAATGCAGTTGGTCCTGAGGGCAGCTTGTATGGTTTTGCTGCTTTTCTAAGTCTGGAGCTGAAATACAACTGAGGCCTAGATATTATCTTTAGGAAGGAGAGGTCAGGGGATCTAAACCATATGACCAGCTGTATGCTAAGGGAGGAAAGGCCACTACCATTGTTAGATACCCAGAGGTTCCCTCTCTACCCCCCGCCAAGTGACCTTCTGTACCTGGACCATTTCCTTGCTCTGCTCATGTCTAACTGCCTACCACAGGTACATAGGAATTAATACCAAAAGCAGCCTGACTATAAAAAATTTTCATCTGCTACATTGCAAGGGTATCCTCTATATAGGGCCTCCTAAATGGCTACTAGTGTGTCTGGTTCTTGCTTTGTCTTAATATTAACAGCTCTTCATGTAAAGAAACAGTACAGCATGGATGGAACTGGAGAGCATTATGGTAAGTGAAATAGGCCAGTCAGAGAAAGATAAATATCACATGATCTCACTCATTTATGGAATATAATGAACAACATAAACTGATGAACAAAAATAGATTCAGAGACAGAGAAACATCAATCAGACCATTAAACCTCAGAAGGAAGGTAGGGGAGGGTGGGGGTAAGGGAGAGAGATCAACCAAAGGACATATATGCATGCATATAAGCCTAACCAATGGACACAGACAACAGGGAGGTGAGGGCATGAGGGGGTAGGGGGTTAATGGGGGAATAAGAACACATATGTAACACCACAATCAATAAATTAAAAAAAACATTAAACACTTAGAAAAATAGTACATATTTTTAAAAAATTGATGGGTAAATAGTTCAAGCAAAAATGTTTACCACATATACTGTCCTAATCCATTCAGTGTGCTATAACAAGGTACTATAGGTTGGGTGGTTAATAAACAACAAAAACTTATTTTTTCACTGTTCTGGAGGTAGGGAAGTCAAAGATCAAGGTGCTGGCATGGTCAGTTTCTGATGGATGACTGTTGTAAGCAAGGGAACATACTAAAAATGAGTCACTCATATAGGTCTGTGTCTTTCTAGACTGCCAGGTTTCTTAGGGAAGAAGTCCCCAATAAGCTGATGGAGTCACACGCAGGTTACTCACAGGGGGAGCTTAGAAATAAAAGCAAGAAGATCGAGCTAATGGCTTGAAGCCCCGTCACCGATGGTGTCCAGAAGTGAGCATCAATCTCAAATGAGGTGGCTATAGTGGTGCCATGCATCCACTGGAGTGGGAGTCTAATAGGGCTCTGAGTGTATCCCATGGTACAACCAAGTTCAAGTGTAGGGTAGTCAGAGCTCTGAGTTCTTATAGCATACAAGGGGTGGAGGTCCCACTTATATTGGTATCCACATGGAGTCCTTATTCAAGTGACGAGACTTGTGGTTTTGCTCCTTCCAGGCCCATCCTAAGGGCATTCCCACTTCATCACATTACCTTACTCTTCACATAGCACTTAACATAACTGTCCTAATTGATAGTAATTCTATATTGGCTTATCAAAGGTGTCCAAAAAGTCTGGTCTGCTCTTGCTCTATACAACATCTTCTTCCTAATTGTAGACTGCCAGCTTTTGGCTATATCCTCATATGGTGAAAGGGGTGAGGGAGCTCTGTGGGGATCTCTTTTATAAAAGCACTCACCCCATTGGCTCCACCCTTATAACCTATTCACCTCCCAAAGTCCTACCTCCTAACACCATCACATTGGACACTAGGATTTCAACTATGAATTTAGGGGAAACACAAACATTCAGAATACAGCATGTAGTGACAATCCATCAGAAACAGAGAACAACAAAAGCCCAAATGCTGTGTGCTTATCTTGATATTGTCAGTAAAGTTGCTGTAGTCAGTGGTTTTAAATAAGTAAGGTTTTATTTCTGTGTTATTAATGTTTTCTGGTTGATGAGAGTGAGATAGAGAGAGAGAGAGAGAGAGAGAGAGAGAGAGAGAGAGAGAGAGAGACAGAGAGAGGGCACTGAGTAATTCAATAAATGTTGGTTTTCAAATTAACTTTTATTCATAATTTCTCTTTCCTTTTCTTTATTTTCTTTTATAACATATCATAGAATATGTACAAGCTTTTTGATTTATTGAACACATATATTACATTCTGATTTTATTTTATTTTTATAATTTTAAAATATGTTCTTTATTGATTTTAGAGAGGAAAGGAGAGGGATAGAGAAACAGAGACATTGATGAGAGAGAAAGATCCATCAGCTATCTCCAGATCACCCTGCATAGGGGATGTCCAGGAATTGAACCAGGGACCTCTTGGTTCATGGATCCACACTCAACCATTGAGCCACACTGACAAGGCTACATTCTGATTTTAAAAGCAGATAAGTACAATATTCTAGATGTGGTAAGCAGGATTCTAAAAATGCCCCCCCCACTTCAAAGAGTTCCCTCAGGATATGATGTTGCTGGTTTGAAGATGGAGTGAGCCCCATGAAAGGGAAATTCAGACTGCCTCTAGAGCAGGAGTGAGAAATATCCAGCCCTTGGGCCATATAAAGCCTACAGAATCATTTGGTCTAGCCCTGCCAAGGCATTAGGAATGAGTCAATTGAATGTTTGGCCAAATATAGCAGGATAATTTTCAAGTTGATAATTTTGAATGGCCCACAAATGATGTTGTGAATATTCACATGGCCCTTGGCAAAAAAAATGATTCCCACCCCTGCTCTAGAAAGGAGCAAGGAAACAAGAACCACAATAAAAATCACACAAAAACAAGTGTCAAGTTCACAGTCATTGGAAGGATATAAGCAGCGGAGAGACACTAGCAGTGAGCACTGCTATAGCAGAGTATTTCTGTACCAAGAGAGAAAGTCACCACTAAGTACCTCCCTTCTGGCTCCCGATGATTCTCATCACGGCATTGAATGCAAGATCCCAGACCCAAGGTTATGAATGTGTATGACATCCAAGAGGATGCTATTAAATATTTACAAGAGGTGGGGCCATGAGGACTGGAATAATAGGGAAGGAACTCTGAAAGAATCAAGCAATAAATGGAATATAATCAAGCCATGAAGCCACTTGGATAGGGGAGGAGGACGAGTTTAGGTGTGGAAGAGAATTGAGGGCTAGAGAAAAGGAAATGTAGCCTGTACCAGGGAATGTGAGCTGAGACCACCCACTGGAGGGGGCACTTGGAGTTCAGGACCTGAACAACAGTATCCCTAAATTCACTGGCTCTGAAGAGTCAGACTGCTTTCTTAGTGATAAAGTGTCCTTAAGCCAGAAAGAGTTCAATTAAACCAGGAGGTACTGGAGTAAATCAAGTTCAGATAAATTTAGGAATGTATAAAATTGGTATTTCACACATTTGTAACATTTAAGAAAATTAAGTATATCAGAGTACCTACAGATTAGATTTGTAATTCAAATGGAAAATGGGTAATTGAGTAGTTATAATTTTAAGCAGAATTTGAAAGATGATTTGGCTTAATTTATGAAAGTTTTGAAATGTTTAAGAGAACTAGGCCACCACCAAGCAGCTGCAAACCCCAGAACACTGGTCCAATTGGTGCAAACACATGGATTCAGAGTAGCTCTACACTCCACCACAGAAAGGTCAAATTATGCATGGGATGAAGAGAGAGAGAACTACATAACTAGAAACCCTGAGAAGGGAGACCATGGGGAGACAAAGAAACAGCCCGCATATGAAAGAAAAACCAGTCATCACCAGAAAAGGAAGTAAATGAAATGGAGGCAAGCAACCTGTCCGAGAAAGAATTCAGAGAAATGGTCATAAGGTGGCTGAAAAGAATGGAACACAAATTCGACAATATAAGTAAGAACCAAGAGGAAATGAAGAAGAACCAAGAAGAAATGAAAAATGACATTGCTGATGTAAAGAATCAATAGAAAGCATCAAGAGTAAGCTAGAAAAAGCAGAGGACTGCATCAGTGAGATAGAAGACAAGTTAGGAAAAATATCCAAGTAGAGCAGCTTCTAGAAAAAAAATTAAAAAGTAGGAGGAGAGCCTAAGGGAACTTTGGGACAACACAAAATAAAACAGCATCTGCATAATAGGGGTTCCAAAAAACTGGATACTAAGGAAGGAATAGAAAACCTGTTTGAAGAAATAATGACAGAAAACTTCCCTGATATAGAAAAGAAAAAACCCACACAAATCCCAGAAGCTCAAAGGTTCCCTACCAAAATGAACCCTAAAAAACCCACAACAAGGCACAATATAATTAAATTGGCAAACACCAACGACAAAGTAAGAATCTTAAAAGCGGCCAGAGGGAGACAGAAAATTACCTACAAAGGGACCTCCATCAGACTAGCAACTGGTTTCTCAACAGAAACTCATCAGGCCAGAAGGGAATGGAATGAAATATACAAAGTCATGCAAAGGAAGGGTCTGAATCCAAGAATATTGTATCCAGCAAGGCTATCAATCAAAATTGAAGGTGAAATCCGGAGCTTCACAGACAAAAAGGACTAAGGGAATTTATTACCACCAAACCAGCAATGCAAGAAATGTTAAAGGCTCTGCTGTAAAAAAAAAAAAAGAAAAAGAAAAAGAAATAGGAAGCGAAGAAGGAACAGAAGGGTAAAGAACAATAATGGTAACAAGTACCTAGCAATAATAACTTTAAATATAAATTGATTAAATGCTGCAATCAAAAGACATATAGTAACCAATAGGATAAGAAAACATGATCCATATATCTGCTGTCTACAAGAAACCCACCTCAGAATAAAAGACTCACACAGACTGAAGGTTAAGGGATGGAAAATGGTTTTTCAGGTGAGTGGAAATGAAAAAAAAAAAGCTAGGGTAGCAAAACTTATATCTGACCATTTAGAACTCAAAATGAAGGATATAACAGAGATAAGGAAGACCTCTTTATAATACTAAAGGGAAAAAACCAACAAGAAGAAATAACTCTGGTAAATATATATGCACCTAATACAGGAGCACCAAAATACATCAGAAAAACTCCTGGAGGATACCACGGGAGAAATTGACAGCAATACAATTATAGTAGGAAAATTTAATACCCCTCTATTACCCTGGGACAAATCCTCTAAACAAACAAACAAAAAAAACAAAAAAACAGAAAAGAAACGTCAATTCTAAATGGCACAGTAGACTAGATGAAATTAATTGACATCTTCAGAAACATTTCACCCTAAAGCCACAGAATATACATTCATCTCAAGTGCACATGGGTCATTTTCAAAGATAGACCATATGTTGGTTCATAGGCAAAGTCTCCTTAAATTCAAGAAGAAAGAAATTATATCAAGCATCTTCTCAAATCACAATGGCATAAAACTGGAAATCAACTACAATAAAAATAATCCAAAAATATCAAACACATGTAGCCTAAACAGCATGCTATTAGACAATGACTAGGTTACCAGAGAGATCAAGGAAGAAATAAAAAACATCATGGCAACAAATGACAATGAAAATATAACAATCAATCTATTGAACACAGTGAAAGCAGACTTGAGAGGGAAATTCATAGCTCTACAAGCCTACTGCAAAACAAACAATAAACAATGGTAATAAATTACCTAACCCTACAACTCAAAGAGTTAGAAAGAGAGCAACAAGAAAAGCTCAGTGTAAAGCCAAACAGAAAGGTCAGATTTTGCCCAGGATAAGGTGAGGTCTCTGGTCCCACAGAACAGAGTGATGTGCACTGAGAGCTGGCATACCAGTGGAAATCTGCACCTAAAGAAATATGTGGCTATTGGGCAGGGCATGATACATGAATGAGGAAGGGGGTCTTCAGAGCTGCTAACAGAAGGGATCTCTAGAAAGCAACCTAATTTGATCTGAGGCAGAAAGACAGCCTGGGTGTTATTAAAGTGTGCCAGCTGCTTGAACAGGAGCGGGGAAAGGGGACTGCATAGACTAGCACTCTTTCCTCTTCGGATACTTGCTTCTAATTGTTAAGCCCAATACATGGGATCATCCAATTGGGGACATCCTAAGAGACTTCAGGGGAAAGTTGTTTTTTTGGGAACCATGGGATCAGAGCATGGAATAACTATCTGAGAACCATCTCTGGGGCAAGCCAATCTAATAAACCAGTATTGAGTGCCACAGGGAAAGTAGAATCTAAGCACAAGCTAGAGAGGACCTATAGTCTCAGAGGTCAATCCCGAAACACTGCCACCCAGGGGCTGACTCACAAATTGACTCTTGTATAATCACAAAAGAATAAAGAGATTAAGACACACCAGGACTTAAAAACCAGGACTGGCTTAAAACACTGAGCAGCAGTGGAATGCAGGGAACTGCAATACTGTCCTGACTGGGAAGCAGGCATGCCAAACAGAACAATAGAGGAAGTGAAAGACCTCCATTACTGCACATTCTATTCTTTTATTTTTAATTATTTTTAATTTTTAAATCTTTTGATTAAAAAACGAATTTTTTTCTTTTTTCCTCAATTGATTTTACCTTGCTAATTATTAGATGTTTTATTTTTAACTACTACTATTTTACCTTATTGAAAAAAAAGAAGTGTCATTTTATTTTCTCTTTATTTTACTTTGGGATTAGAGTTCTACATTCTATTTTCATCTTTCCTTTAGCATCATTTTACCCTATCTCAACTCTACCTTTATTCCAACACTCTCTTCCTAACTTTTCCACTTTGTTGTCTTGTTTCTCTTTCCCTTTTCCTACTTTAGATTTTCCCTATTCTTTCTTTTTACCCAGTTAAAATTTCAACCCACTTATATAACTAATTTCGAAACTGCTATTCCAAGTTCATACACACCTCTCTCTTCTCTGTCTTCACTATCCAAAAAATTGTTTTTCTTTATGTCCTTTAGTTGTTGTTTGCTTGAGCATTGATTATATTGATTTTTATACTTTTTTGTGAGATTGTTTTCACTTATTCTACTTGTTTTATTTTGCTTTTTGTTCACTTTATGTTTGCTTGTTTTTTATCTCTTTTTTTTTCACCTCCCTTGATATTACTTGAAATTTGTAGTTTGTACTAATCTCCAGGTACTTGCCTTCAGCATTTGTTAGGATTAGTAGCTGTTCTATTTGAGTTTTCTCCTCATATATATAATTTGATCCCCTTTTCTTTCTTTTTTCTTACTTTCTTCTTCTTCTTCTTCTTCTTCTTCTTCTTCTTCTTCTTCTTCTTCTTCTTCTCCTTCTTCTTCTCCTCCTTTTGCTGCTTCTTTCCCTCTTTGTTCTCCCTTCTCACAATTTCATTTTGGCACTTCTTTCATTTCTTTTTTCCTTCTTTCCCTACTTTCCCCTAATTTGTCTCTCACTAGGGGTCACCTTATTTGTGGTTATTAACATCGTGAATACATTCCTGTCCACTGCTTTGTGCATTGTATTTGGATATGTTGTATTCTGTGCTTTTAAATAAACACAGGAGAGAGAACTACATAACCAGACACAGGGAGAAGAAAGACCATGGACAGACAAAGAAGGGAACTCTGCATATGAAATAAAAGCAGGCATCACTGGAAAAGGAAGTAAACGAAATAGAAGCAGACAACCTGCCAGAGAAAGCATTCAGAGAAATGGTCCTAAGGTGGCTGAGTAAATGGAAGACAAATTCGACAATATGAGTAAGAACCAAGAGCACATGAATAAGAACCAAGAGGAAATGAAGAATAGTCAAGAAAAAATGAAAAATGACATTGCTGCTGCAAAGAACTCAATAGAAAGCATCAAAATAGACTAGAAGAAGCAGCGGACCACATCAATGAGCTAGAAAAAAATACCCAAGTACAGTAGCTTCTAGAAAATAAAATTAAAAAGCAAGAGGAGAGCCTAAGAGAACTTTGGGATAACAGGAAACAAAACAACATCTGCTTATTAAGGGTTCCAGAAAGAATGGAAACTGTGCAAAGAATAGAAAACCTGTTTGAAGAAATAATGACAGAAAACTTCCCTGATATAGGAAAGAAAAAACCCACACAAATCCAAAAAGCTCACAGGGACCCAAGCAAAATGAACCCTAAAAAAACGACAACAAGGCACATTATAATTAAATTGGCAAACACCAATGACAAAGTAATAATCTTAAAAGTGGCCAAAGAGAGACAGAAAGTTATCTACAAGGGAATCCCCCTAAGGCTAGCAACTGATTTCTCAACAGGAACTCATCAGGCAAGAAGGGAATGGAATGAAATATACAAAGTCATGCAAAGGAAGGGTCTGAATCCAAGAATACTGTATCCATCAAGGCTTTAAATCAAAATTGAAGGTGAAATCTGGAGCTTCACAGACAAAATAGGACTAAGAGAATTTATTACCACCAAACCAGCAATGCAAGAAATGTTAAAGGGTCTGCTGTAAAAAAAAAAGAAATAGGAAGCGAAGAAAGAACACAGGGTTAAAGAATAAAAATGGAAACAGAAAAGTATCTATCAATAACAACTTTAAATGTAAATGGATTAAGTGGTCAAATCTAAAGACATAGGGTAACCTATTGGATAAGAAAACATGACTTATATATCTGCTGTCTACAAGAAACCCACCTCACAAAAGGAGATGCACACAGACTGAGGGTGAAGGGATGGAAGACAGTGTTTCAGGCAGATGGAAATGAAATAAAAGCGGGGCTAGCATTACTAATATCTGACAAAATAGATCTCAAAGTGAAGGACCTAACAAGAGATAAGGAAAGCCACTTCATAATACTAAAGGGAGCAATCCAACAAGAAGAAATAATTCTGGTACACATATACCCACCCAATATAGGAGCACCCAAATACATGAAAAAAACTCCTGGAGCATGTCAAGGGACAGAATGACAGCAATACAATAACAGTAGGAGACTTTAATACTCCACTGTCACCACTGGACAAATCCTCTAAACAAAATATCAGCAAAGAAACACGAATCCTAAATGACTCACTAGACCAGATAGAATTGACATCTTCATAACATTTCACCTCAAAGCCACAGAAGATACATTCTTCTCAAGTGCACTGGGTAGAGCATATTTTGGGCCATAGGAAAAGTCTCTTCAAATTCAAGAAGATAGAAATCATATCAAGCATTTTCTCAGACCATAGTGGCATAAAACTGGAAATTAACTACAATAAAAACAATACAGAGAAATCAAACCCATGGAAACTAAATAGCATGCTATTAATCAATGACTAGGTTACCTGAGAGATCAAAGAAGTAATAAAAAACATCATGGGAACAAATGACATTGATAACAAAACAATAACAATAACAAATTTATGGGACACAGTGAAAGCAGTCTTGAGAGGGAAGTTCATAGTTCTACAAGCCTACTGCAAAAAAAAAAAAAGAAACAATGGTTATAAATTACCTAACTCTACAACTCAAAGAGCTAGAAAGAGAGCAACAAGAAAAGCCCTGTGTAAGCAGAAGGAAGGAACCAGTAAAGAAGAGAGCGGAGATAAGTGACATAGAGACCAAAGAAACAATACAAAAGATCAACAAAACCAAGAGCTGGTTCTTTGAAAGGATAAACAAGATTGATGGACCTCTAGCCAGCTTCACCAAGAAGCAAAGAGAGAGGACCCAAATAAACAAAATCAGAAATGAAAGAGGAGAATTAACAACAGAGCCCACCAAAATACAAACGGTTGTTGAAAAATACTATGAACAACTCTATTCCAACAAACTAGAAAACCTGGAGGAAATGGACATATTCCTAGAAAAATATAACCCTCCAAAACTCAATCAAGAGGAATCTAAACATCCAAATAGACCAATAACTATGGAAGAATTTGAATCAGTTATCAAAGAAGCTTCCAGCAAGTAAAAGCCTCAGTCCAGATGGCTACACAGGATAGTTTAACCAAACATTCAAGGAAGAATTCAAACCTATCCTCCTCAGAAAATTCCAAAAAATTCAAGAAGAAAGAACACTTTCAAACACATTCTATGAAGCCAGCAACCCCCTAATACCAAAACCAGATAAAGACAACACAATGAAAGGGAATTACAGGCCAATATCCCTCATGAACATAGATGTCAAAAACCTCCACAAAATTCTAGCAAATGGGATCCAGCAGTACATCAGAAAGATCACACAACATAACTATATAGGATTTATCCCAGGAATGCAAGGATGGTACCATATATGCAAATCAATAAATGTGATACATCACATAAACAAATTGAGAGATAAAAATCAAATAGTTATATCAATTGATATAGAAAAAGCATTTGACAAAATCCAACACACATTTTTGATAAAAACTCTCAGCACAGTGGGAATAGGAGGATCATACCTCAACATAATAAAAGCCATATATGACAAATCCAGAGCCAACATCATACTCGATGGGCAAAAACTAAAACTATTTCCCTTAAGAACAGGAACAACACAGGGATGCCTGCTTTCACCACTCCTGTTGAACATAGTAATGGAGGTACTAGCCATTGCAATTAGACAAGAAGAAAAAATAAAAGGCATCCAAATTGAAAAAGAAGAAATAAAACTGTCCTTATTCACAAATGACATGATACTATACATAGAAAACCCTAAAGCCTCCATCAAAAAATTATTAGACTTAATAAATGAATTCGGCAACATATCAGGATAAAAAATTAATGCCAAGAAATCTATGGTATTTCTATACACCAATAGTGAACTTATATTAAGAGAGACTAAGAAAACAATCCCATTTACCATCACTCACAAAAAAATTAAGATATCTAGGAATAAACTTAACTAAGGAGGTAAAAGACCTGTACTCAGAAAACTACAGGCCATCGAAAAAAGAGATAGAGGAAGGCATAAATAGATGGAAAAACATACCATGTTCAGGGATTGGGAGAATTAACATCATTAAAATGTCTATATTACCCAAAGCAATCTATAGATTCAATGCAATCCTCATTAAAATCCAAGGGCATATTTCAGAGAACTAGAAAGAACTCTTCAAAAATTCATCTGGAATTAAAAAAAGGACACTGAATAGCCACAGCGATGCTGAGGAAGAAGAACAAAGTAAGAGGGAGCTCAATACTAGATTTCAAATTGTATTACAAAGCTACTGTTCTTAAAACAGCCTGGTACTGACACAAGAACAGATGGGAGTTCCAATGGAATAGAACTGAGAACCCAGAAGTGGACCCAAACCACTAAGCTCAATTAATATTTTACAAAGGAGGCATGGACATACAATGGAGTCAAGACAGTTTCTTCAATAAATGGTGTTGGGAAAATTGGACAGATAATTGCAAAAAAAATTAAACTAGAGCACGAACTTACACCATACACAAAAAGAAACTCAAAATGGATAAAGAACTTAAACATAAGATGTGAAACCATAAATATACTAAATTAATCCACAGGCAGAGAAATCTCATGCATATGCCAAAGCAATTTCTTCACTGATAGTACTCCTAAGGCAATGGGAAAAAAAGAGAAAATAAACTAATGGGGCTACATCAAAATAAAAAGCATTTGCACAGCCAAAGAAACCATCAATAAAACAAGAAGAAAGATCACTGTATGGGAGAGCATATTTGCAAATGTTATCACTGATAAAGGTTTAATCTCCAATATTTACAGTGAACTCATATAACTCAATAAAAGTAAGATAAATGACCCAATTTAAAAAAAATGGGCAGTGGACCTAAATAGATACTTTTCAAACGAAGACAGAAGGAAGGCCAAGAAACATTTGAAAACATGCTCAAAGTCACTAATTATCCAAGAGATGCAAATAAAAACAATAATGTAGTACCATTTCACACCTGTCATAATGGCAGCCATCAATAAATCAACAAATGACAAGTGTTGGCAAGGATGCAGAGCAAAAGGAACCCTCATGCACTGCTGGTGGGAATGCAGACTGGTGCAGCCACTGTGGAGAAGAGCATGGAGTCTCCTCAAAAACTTAAAAATGGAACTCCCATTTGACCCCGTAATTCCACAACTAGGAATATATCCTAAGAAACTCGAAACACCAATCAGAAAGGACATTTGCACCTTTATGTTCATAGGAGCACAATTTACAATAGCTAAGATTTGGAAATAGCCTAGGTGCTTGTCAGCAGATGACTTGATCAGAAAACTCTGGAACATCTACACAATGGAATAGTATGCTGCTATAAAAAAAGGAGTTCTTACCATTTGCAGCAGACTGGATGAAAATGGAGAGTGAAATAATCCAGTTAAGGAAAGGAAAACCACCACATGTTCTCACTAATTTGTGGATAATAAAGAACATTATAAACTGAAGAACAAAAAGATAGATACAGAGGCAGTAAAGTATCAAAATTACTGTCAAATTACAACTGAATGTTGGGGAGGAATGGTGTAGATAACAGATCAACCAAAGAACTTGTATATACGCATATAAGCATAACCACTGAACTCAAGACACTGGGATGAGGGCATGTATGGGAGTCAGGGGACATTGGGAAGATATGTACACATTTAATACCTTAATCAATAAAAAATAAAAAATTAAAAAAAATAAAGATATTCATATTTGCCCCTATATTCCTATTGGGTTTTCTCAATTCACTTTAAAAATCCCTTGAATAATGAATGACATATATATTTGTGTGTGTGTGTGTGTATATATATATATATATATATATATATATATATATGCACATACATGTATGTGTGTATGTATGTATATATAATATATATAGTAATCATCTGAATCACATAAAATTAGAATATAATAACTTTAAAAGGCATGTCTTTTATTTTTTATTTTTTTCATTATTTTATTTTATGTTTATTGATTAAGGTATTACATGTGTATATATCTTCCCATTGCCCCCCCACCCCACTCCTATACATACCCTCATCCCCCAGTGTCTTGTGTCCATTGGTTATGCTTATATGCATGCATACAAGTCCTTCAGTTGATCTCTTATCTCTCCCACCCCTCCCCAACCTTCCTGCTGCAATTTGACAATCTCCTTGATGCTTACTGAAAAGGCATGTATTTTAAAACAGTCATATCTACATGGCTACAATGAACATTTAGTGATTATAATGAATAATTTTATATAATCATCATTATAATAATGATAAAATAATAACTCCAATTTATAGAATGGTTACCACAACCATTCTCTATCCTAAAATGTTTACATATATTTACTTTTTTTAAAATTTGTTTTTAGAGAAGGCATAAGGGAAAGAGAGAATCAGATAAACATCAATGTGAAGGAGATCTATCAATAGGTTGACTCTTTTATGTGCCCAGACTGGGGATAGAACCTGCAACCTAGCTATTTGCCCTGACCTAGAACCAAACCTATAATCTTCCAGTGCACTAGACAATGCTCCAACCAACTGAGACACACCAGCCAGGGCTGTTTACATATATTTCAATTAATGATCACAACAACATATGAGTTCAATATTATTCCCATTTTATAAATGATAGTCCAACTTATAGGCTCAAAGGAAATTTCCTAAGGTTACATGTTTCATCAAATCTAAGATATGATGATTGTCAAATGTGCTATTATTTGATGTAAAAAAGTTTTCAATTTAACTATGATAGATTATTGAATATAAGAATTTCTGATTTCAGAGATATTGAAACCTGGAAAAATCATGTGTGTCTTAGAATTGATCACATTTCTATTAAATGATAGAAATATGTTCCCATCCAAATGTGAATCTAAACTTCTTGTCATTAACCACTGCATCATACTGCTTAGATTTCTCTTAACATCTCATAGATGTCCTTCATTCTAATTTCATTTACAAAGGAGGAAAACTAAGATTGAGAGTAGGGGAGGTGACTTGCTCATGGTCACACAGTTAGTAGATGGATTAGCCAGGAAGAATAGCTAAGGCTCTGAGACTCAGACACTTTACACTACAGCCCATTGCCATTTAAGATAGCCTATCTTTTCCTGTAGGTAAAGAGATACTGGAAAATAAGTATTAGATATTACGTGTAAAACAATTAGATAGGAACAAATACAAATACAGTGGTACCTCAAGATATGAGTGCCCTAACATACGAGATTTTTGAGATACGAGCCGTCGAGCAAACGATTTTTGCTTTGAAATATGAGCAACATTTGAGATAGGAGTAATCTCGCGGATGGGCAGGCTGCACACAACCCACCAGTTTACCACAACTCAAGTGTCTCATAGTTTCCCACGCCTCAAAGTTATGGAACGAATTAAACTCGTATCTCGAAGTACCACTGTATTAGAAATAAGTAAATAAGTATTAAAAGTTAGATCTTTCTTGGATGACATGATACTATACATAGAAAACCCTAAAGACTCCATAACAAATTTTTAGACTTAATAGTAAATGAATTCAGCAATGTAGGAGGATACAAAAAAATTTTTTTTGTTTGTTTGTTTTAATTAAATCTTTATTATTCAGATTATTACATTTGTTTCTCCTTTTTCCCCTCCATAGCACCCCTCCACCCAGCTCCCATCCCTCCCTCTGCCCTTAGCTCCCTCCCATTAATCTCATCCATAGGTGTATGATTTTGTCCAGTCTCACCCTGTACACCCCTCACCCCTTTCCCCCTGAGAATTATCAGTCCACTCCCTTTCTATGCTCCTGATTCTATTATATTCACCAGTTTATTCTCTTCATCAAATTTTTAATTCACTTAATTTTTAGATTCACTTGTTGATAGATATGTATTTGTTGTTCCTAATTTTTTGGCTTTTACCTTTTTCTTCTTCCTCTTCTAAAAGAGTAGCCTTCAGCATTTCATATAATACTGGTTTGGAGTTGATGAAATCCTCTAGCTTTTTCTTATCTGTGAAGCTCTTTATCTGCCCTTCAATTCTGAAGGTTAGGTTTGCTGGATAGATTATTCTTGGTTGTAGGTTCTTGCTATTCATCACGTTGAATATTTCTTGCCACTCCCATCTGGCCTGCATCGTTTCTGTTGAGAAATCAGATGACAGTCGTATGGGTGCTCCCTTGTAGGTAATAAACTGTTTTTCTCTTGATGCTTTTAATATTCTCTCTTTGTCTTTTGCTCTTGGTATTTTAATTATGATGTGTCTTGGTGTGGTCCTCTTTGGATTCCTTTTATATGGGGTTCTGTGTGCTTTCTGGACTTGTAAGTCTATTTCTTTTACCAGATATGGGAAGTTTTCAGTCATTATTTCTTTAAATGGGTTTTCAGTATCTTGCTCTCTCTCTGCTGGCACCCCCACAATTCTGATGGTATGCTTGAAGCTGTCCCAGAGTCTCCTTACATTATATTCACATTTTTGGATTCTTTTCTCTTCTTGCTTTTCCAGTTGAGTGTTTTCTGTTTCTTTATATTTCAAATTTTTGACTTGATTCTTGCCTTTCTCTAGTCTGTTGTTAGGACTGTATAATATTTTTTATTTCAGTCAGTGTCTCTACTTGGTCCTTTTTCATCTCCTCTTGGGACTCGCTAAATTTATGCATCATCTCTAGCATCTCTAGTTGGTCCTTTTGCATCTCTTCTTGGGACTTGACAAACTTATCCATCTTTTCTAACATATTCTTGAAAAACCTTATAAGCATGGTTTTGACCCCTATATCCAGTCGTTTTTTTTTCTCCATTGCTTTTGTTTGTGATCCCTTCCCTTGTCTTGGCATTTTCACTATGTCAGGGAAACTTTTTTACTTGCAAAACCACAGAAGCCTCTGTTGAGCTTGGGATGGGTGGAGTCTTATGGCTTAAGGGACCGCCTTGCCTTCCCATCAGCCCCGCCCTCAACGGCCCCCGAGTCTCACGTGACTGGATAATGGCTGGAGCGGTCCTTGTGTGCACACGCGCCGCTGCCTTTCCAGCTCCCCTACCTGCCAGGACCACACGAATCTAGGTCTCCAGTGTTTCACCCGAAACAGGGGTCCAGTGGACTCAGACGTGGCACAGTTGGGAGGGTCTGTCTCCCGCCCAGTCGCGAAAGCCAGCGGCACAATCAGCAATCTCTCCTCCGCACAGAGCCGTGCACGTGTGCGACCAAACCTCCTATCTTTTGCGACTCCCCTAAATTTCCGTGCACTTCTCCCTTTTCACAGTCCAAACTCGCCCCTTGTGAGTTTTGGCTGGATCTGGGGTTTAGTATCGTAGGATAAGGGGTTCAATGCCATTGGGAGTCTCCATTTCCCTCCTACCAGAGAAAGCCAGACAGGCACTCCGGCACCCGCTCTCTCAGAGCGCACGTCTCCTTACCTCAGCTTTTTGCAGCTCCTCTGGGTCTCTGTGAGCCCCTGTCTTTCCTTTTAGTTGTAGAATTTTCACTCAGCCAGCTTTCCTGTGGTTCTGGATGATGTCCGTTCTGTCTTTTAGTTGTAGTTTTGAAATTGTTGTGCAAGGCAGCAGTGTAGGCGTTTACCTATGCCACCATCTTGGATTCTCCCAGGATACAAAATTAACGCCAAGAAATCTATGGCAGTTTTTTACACCAATAGTGAACTTACAGAAAGAGAGATTAAAAAAAACAATCCTATTTACTATCACATCAAAAATATTAAGATACCTAGGAATAAAATTAACTAAGGAGGTAGAACTACAGAACACTGAAAAAAGAGATAGAGGAAAACAAACAGATGGAAGATCATACCGTGTTCATGGATTGGGAGAATCAACATCATTAAAATGTTTATACCATCCATAGCAATCTATATATTCAATGCACTCCCTTTAAAATACCGATGGCATATTTCACAGACCTAGAAAGAACTCTCCAAAGATTCCTCTGGAATAAAAAAGACCCCAAATAGCTTCAGCAATCCTGAGAAAGAAGAGCAAAGTAAAACGTATCTCAATGCCAGATATCAATCTGTATTACAAAGCCACTATTCTCAAAACTGGCTGGTACTGGCACAACCACAGACATATAGATCAATGGAATAGAATAGAGAACCCAGAAATGGACCCAAACCACTATGCTCATTAATATTTGACAATGGAGGTAAGAACATACCAGAGTGTCGACAGCCTTTTCAATAAATAATGTTGGGAAAATTAGACAGACATCCAAAAAAAAAAAAAGGCTGAGACAGGTTTGCCTCAGGGAATAGAGCGTTGGCTTGAGAACTGAAAGGTCCCAGGTTCAATTCCGGTCAGGGGCATGTACCTTGCTTGAGGGCACATCTCCACTGTGGGGCGTGCAGGAGGTGGCTGATCGATGTCTCTCTCTCATCGATGTTTCTGACTTTTTTTTAAATTAAATCTTTATTATTCAGATTATTACATTTGTTTCTCTTTTTTCCCCTCCATAGCAGCCTCCACCCAGCTCCCACCCTTCCCTCTGCCCTTACCTCCCTCCCATTGATCTCATCCATAGGTGTATGATTTTTGTCCAGTCTCTCCCTGTACACCCCTCACTCCTTTCCCCTGAGAATTATCAGTCCACTCCCTTTCTGTGCTCCTGATTCTATTATATTCACCAGTTTATTCTGTTCATCAAATTTTTAATTCACTTAATTTTTAGATTCACTTGTTGATAGATATGTATTTGTTGTTCCTAATTTTTTGGCTTTTACCTTTTTCTTCTTCCTCTTCTAAAAGAGTACTTTTCACCATTTTATATAATACTGGTTTGGAGTGGATGAACTCCTTTAGCTTTTTTCTTATCTGTGAAACTCTTTATCTGTCCTTCAATTCTGAATGATAGCTTTGCTGGATAGATTATTCTTGGTTGTAGGTTCTTGCTATTCATCACGTTGAATATTTCTTGCCACTCCCATCTTGCCTGCATCGATTCTGTTGAGAAATCAGCTGACAGTCGTATGGGTGCTCCCTTGTAGATAATGAACTGTTTTTCTCTTGCTGCTTTTAATATTCTCTCTTTGTCTTTTGCGCTTGGTATTTTAATTATGATGTGTCTTGGTGTGGTCCTCTTTAGATTCCTTTTATATGGGGTTCTGTGTGCTTCCTGGACTTGTAAGTCTATTTCTTTTACCAGATGTGGGAAGTTTTCAGTCATTATTTCTTTAAATAGGTTTTCAGTATCTTGCTCTCCCTCTTCTTCTGGCACCCCCACAATTCTGATGTTGGTACGCTTGAAGCTGTCCCAGAGGCTCCTTACATCATCTTCACATTTTTGGATTCTTTTCTCTTCTTGCTTTTCCAGTTGAGTGTTTTTTGCTTCTTTATATTTCAAATATTTGACTTGATTCTTGCCTTTCTCTAATCTGCTGTTAGGACTCTGTATAATATTTTTTATTTCATTCAGTGTATGTTTAATTTTTAGTTGGTCTTTTATCATCTTCAGTTGGACCTTTTCCATCTCTAGTTGGATCTTTTGCATCTCTAGTTGGTCCTTTTTCATCTCCTCTTGGCTCTCGCTAACTTTATCCAACTTTTCTAGCATATTCTTGAAAAACCTTCTAAGCATGGTTTTGAACTCTATATCCAATCGTTTTTTTCCCTCCATTTCTTTTGTTTGTGATCCCTTCCCTTGTCTCGGCATTTTCACTATGCTGGGGAAACTTCTGTGTTGAATTCAGCCTTATGATACCAGACTTGCAAAACCGAAGAAGCCTCTGTTGAGCTTGAGATGGGTGGAGTCTCAGGGCTTAAGGGACAGCCTTGCCTTCCAGTCGGCCACACCCTCCACGGCCCCTGAGTGTTACGTGACTGGGTAGTCGCTGGAGCAGTCCCTGTGAGCACGTGCCTGCAGTGCCTCTAGACCGCTGCCTTTCCAGCTCCCCTGCACACCAGGACCACACGAGTCTAGGTCTCCAGGGTTTAATCCGAAACAGGGGCTTAGTGCAGTCAGAAGTGGCACAGTTGGGAGGGTCTGTCTCCCGCCTAGTTACGAAAGTCAGCGGCACAATCAGCAGACTGTCCTCTGCTCGTCACCAGACCTGATCTTTTGTGACTCCCCTAAATTTCTGTGCACTTCTCCCTTTTCACAGTTCAAAATCCCCCCATATGAGTTTTGGCTGGTACTGCGGTTTAGTTTCGTAGGATCAGGGGTTCAATGCCATTGGGAGTCTCTATTTCCCTCCCGCCAGAGAAAGCCAGCCAGGTACTCCAGCACCTGCTCTCTCAGTGCACACCTCTCCATACCTCAGCTTTTTGCAGCTCCTCTGGGTTTCTGTGAGCCCCTCTCTTTCCTTCTGGCTGTAGAACTTACACTCAGCCAGCTTTCCTGTGGTTCTGGATGATATTCGTTCTGTCTTTTAGTTGTAGTTTTTCAATTGTTGTGCGAGGCAGCAGTGTAGGTGTTTACCTATGCCGCCATCTTGGATTCTCTGTTTCTGACTTTCTATCTCTCTCCCTTCCTCTCTGTAAAAAATCAATACAATATATTAAAAAACAAAAATCAAAACAAACAAACAAACAAAAAATGAAGTCAGAGCACCACTTACACCATACACAAAAATAAACTCAAAATGGATAAAGGACTTAAACATAAGGTGGGAAATCATAAAAATACTAGAGGAATCCAGAGGCAGCAAAATCCCAGACATATGCTGGAGCAATATCTTCATCGATACAGCTCCTAGGGCAATGGAGACTAAAGAGAAAATAAACAAATAGGACTACATGAAAATAGAAAGCTTCTGTACAGTAAAAGAAACCACCAACAGAACAACAAGAAAGCCCATTTGTATGGGAGAATATATTTGCCAATGTTATCACCTCTAAGGGTTTAATCTGCAACATTTACAGGGAACTCATACAATTTCCAAAAGGAAGACAAACAACCCAATTAAAAATATGGGCAATTGACCTAAATAAATAATTTTCGAAAGAGGACATAAGGAAGGCCAAGAGACATGAAAACATGCTCAAAGTCACTAATTATCTGAGAGATACATATCAAAATGACAATGCAGTAACATCTCACACATGTTAGAATGGCAATCATCAACAAATCAACAAATGACAAGTGCTGGCAAGGATGTCCAGAAAAAAGAACCCTTGTGTACTGCTGGTGGGAATGCAGACTGGTTCAGCCACTGTGGAAAAGAGTATGGAGTTTCCTCAAAAACTAAAAATGGATCTCCCATTTGAGCCTGCGATCCCACTTCTAGGAATATATCCTAAGAAACTAGAAACAACAATCAGAATGGATATATGCGCCCCTATGTTCACAACAGCACAATTCACCATAGATAAGATTTGGAAACAGCCTAAGTGCCAATCAGCAGAATAGTGGATTAGAAAACTGTGGTATATCTACACAATGGAATATTACGCTGCTGTAAAAAAGAAGGAATTCTTACCATCTGCAACAGCATGGATAAAATTGGAAAGCATTATGCTAAGTGAAATAAGCCAGTCACATGATCTCATTCATTTATGTCAAATAATGAACAACATAAACTGATGAACAAAAACAGATTCAGAGATCAAACCATCAAACCTTAGAATGAAGGCAGAGGAGGAAGTGAGGAAGGGGTAGAGATCAACCAAAGGGCTTGTGTGCATTCATATAAGTCTAACCAATGGACCCAGACACCAGAGGGGTGAGAGCATGAGTGGGTTGTGGGAGGCAATGAGGCGATAAGGACACATATGTAATACTTTAGTCAATGAAAAAGAAATGTAAATTAAAACCACAATTAGATATCACCTCACTCCTTTCAGAATGGCTATCATCAATAAATTCACAAATTACAAATATTGGTGACAATGTGGAAAAAAGGAAACCCTAGTGTACTGTTGATGGGAATGCAAATTGGTGCAGCCACTATGGAAAATAATATGGAGTTTCCTAAAAAATATTTTAAAAAATGGAACTGCCTTATGATTCACTTCTGACAATATTATCTAAAGAAACCCTAAACACTAATTTGAAAGAATATATGTACCCCATGTGTTCATTGCAGCATTATTTACAATAGCCAAGCTATGAATGCAACCCAAGGGCCTATCAGTGGGTAAAAAAGTGATGGTACATATAATCAATGGAATATTACTCGTCATAAAAAAAAGAATGAAACAGCATGCAAGGACCTAGGCAGGGGTGGGGAATCTTTTTTCCGCCCAGGCCATTTGGATATGTATAACATAATTCGCAGGCCATAGAAAATTATCACCTTGAAAATTAGCCTACTACATTAGATCATTTAATTAACTCATCCCTAATGTCTTGGTAGGGCCAGAGCAAATGATTTCATAGGCTTTACACAGCCTGCAGACTGGACATTCCCAACCCCTAACCTAGAGTGTATTAGGCTATGTAAAATCAGTCATACAGGGAAAGACAAATACCATATGATTTTACTTATATGTAGAATCTAAATAACAAACAACATAGAAACTGACTCATAGATACTAGGAACAAATTGATGGTTGACAGATGGCAGAGGGTGTGGGGGACTGGGGAAAAAGGTTAATTGGATCAAGAAGTACAAATTGGTAGCTACAAAATATTCAAGGGGATGCAAAGTACTGCATAGGGAATATAGTCAATAAAATTGTAATAACTATGCGTGGGACCTGGTGGGTATTAGAGTTATCAGGAAGGATCACTTTATAAATTATATAAATGTCTAACCACTATCTTTTACAGCTGAAACTAATATAAAATAATATTGAATGTCAATTGTAATGGAAAAAAAAAACCCCTAACCCTGAACTCTGGGTGGGGGAATCAGATTTGAGCCTTGTATTCTGTCTCCTGGCTAATTAACTCCCCAATAAAAACCTTTTGAGAATAGCCAATGTGATAGTATGAGATTCTATGCACGTTAGCCAGAAAGACATAGCTCAGTAACAAGTGTTTTAGTGGAAATATTATACCATTTTATAAACAAAAATTAAGGGTAAATGAAATAAAACATGAAAATCCCCATTTAATGCAGAAATATAAATTTCTGTCTTTAGTGTTAAACATTTTTTTCATTTTTATAGCAAATTATTTGTATACTGCTGATATAGTGTTGGGCTTTAGCATTAAATTGGACCTACATCAGACATTGTCTATAGGCACAATAACTGACATATACATTTTGGAAATTGTTTTAGGTGATATCAGTAATTCTGTGCAGCTGTTAATATAAGTTAAAATATTTCACTAGATATTTATAGGCAATGCAAACTGAAACTGAGATTTTCAAGCTAAAAATAAAATTTTTACTCAATTACCTAACCCATCACAATAAAATCAGTCTATGGTTTTTAAAACTCAAATAATCTGTAATACTTGTAAATTTCTCTGGTTCTTTTGCTGGGGCAGATAGGCCTAGCCTAACAGTTTTATAAGGTAACAGTGTACATAATCAATATATTAAAAATATATATTTAGAAGATTAGGGTAGATGTAATCATAGAATAGCATCCTCTCCTAAGGCATGATTGGAGGAAAGCAGAAAAGTTCAGCTGCTCAAAGATACACCTATCATTTGCCTGAGGAAGAGTTTCTGACGACTCTTTAGGAAGAAGATAGAGGAGAGAAATACAGAAATTCATTACAGAGATTATATATCATCAATCTATCACAGTTGGCTTTTAAATTAGGTAGCCTAATAGTTGGAGTCAATATATTGACTCTGAGTTAATATTGCTTGATTGTAGAGAAGGCTCAGTAGGAAAGGCTGAATACATGGGGCTTTGCCTGGGAAAGCTGACCTAGATGGAACAACTTAATTAGGGTACATTAGGAAAATGGATGATAGCTAGAAAACATTAACAAGTTCAAAGAATATTGATCCCATATATACAAGGTGTCCCCCCAAAATGTATATACCTTATAAGAGCTAAGAGCTCAATTTTGAAAGTTAAATATATTTTAATAAATATACTGCCTTTATTATTGTTCAAAATCTGTGTATAAGCTTTTGGGACACCCTAAATATTATCTCTTCTTTTAATATCTTTGTCCCAGTGTAATTTGTCTGGTACAACAAATACACATTTAGTGGTTAAAATTTAGCTATATAAAATTTTTTTCTGGAAAAAAGCTTGTTGTAGGGCCATTTTTTTTATATAGAAAACTTTCAGTAGTGTTATATTAATTTGTTATTTTTATAAATTAATTTTTTCTATTTTTCAACTACAGTTGATATTTAATATTATCTTATATTAGTTCCAGGTATATAATGACTTCATATTTAGAGTATAAATTATTTTTCTTTCTGTTTTTTAAAATCAGTCATTTTATTTTAGTCATAACAGTAGTACTGTAGTAAATGCTACTATAGCAGCTATTAACAATAATTGAGCTAAACTTAGACAAGATACCATGCTAAGCACTACACATACATTATCTCATACATTAATCCCCCAAAGAGCCTAAAGTCGGAGATATGATTTACAGATAAAGAAACTGAAGCCAAAAGAGGTTATTTAACTTATTCAACTTTAAAGGACTCAAACCCAGGTTAGTTTGATAGCGTAAACTTTAATTAAGCTGATCAGGATAATAAATGTAAAAATATACAGATATATAAGGTATGCCTTTAGATTTCCACATCACTTAACCCATTTTACTAATTATTAATTATTTATTATGTTTTTAAAAAATATATATTTTATTGTTGTTGTTTTTTTTTACAAGGGGGGAAAGAGAAATAGAGAGTTAGAAACATTGATGAGAGAGAAACATCGTTCAGCTACCTCCTGCATACCCTCTACTGGGGATGTGTCTGCAATCAAGGTACATGCCCTTAACTGAAATCGAACCTGGGACCCTTCAGTCCACAGGCCAATGCTCTATCCACTGAGCCAAACCAGTTAGGACTATTCATTATGTTTTTACCTGTCAAATTCATGCCTAATTTGGGGTGAAGTTTCAAATCTTTCTATTGGTGCGTATCTTTTATATCTTCCTGATTGGTCATGAGTTCTTTCTGAATGGCCACAAGATCTCTCTTGGTGGCCATGAGTTCTTTCTCTGGGGCTATGAGATCTCTCTAATTGGCCTCTACATCTCTCTGATGATGATAGCCTCTAGATTTCTCCAAATAGTGTTGATTTTTTCCGATTGATCTTGAGGACCTTCCAATTGATGCTGTTTTTTGTTCGTTTGTTTTTATTGGCCTCCATTCCTCCTTACTATGGCCTTCGAATTATCACTGCACTTCTCCTGTAATGAACTGTAATTTTACAAAACAAATGACACATATATCCCATGGTTTCATTTAGTCACAAAGATATTTTGTAAAGACAATATCTATGGGCAATTTTTTTTTTTAGAATTCTACTGCCCCACTTTTATAGACTAAACAGTTTTCAGAACTAATTTGCAGAAAACCCTGATGTCTCATGTCATTAAAAGAAAGACTATTATGCAAATAAACTTTAATGAAATGTTTATATATGGAAAATTAAGTTACTTTAAAAATTTTAATATATTCCAAGGTCATGTTATACCTACCATTTAGTAGATCTATATTTTTTACCTGAAGAAACAATAGGTTTTGTGACTTTATAGATAAAGAGAGACAGAATATTTAACAACATTTTGTAGCTAAAACCCTTAAAACAAAAGTGTTCAAAATCATATTATTTATTGTTCACTGTTCAGGATCACTAAAAAGAAGTTATATATCTCTTCAATATAAATTAATATTTAAAGACAGAAAGATAAACAAGTGAGGGGAAAGGTGACTTGTTAAGATTTAATCCTCATGTAAGTAGAATACAGTATTTACTCTACACAATTCAGCAAAAGAACCAGAGAAATTTAAAAGCAAAAGTCTGACATAATACTGTTAAAGTAAATTGCCTTGGCAACAACTCAGCCTTTCTACCTTTTCAATTTTTAAACCAAAATGACAGTAGAGTGATTCAGCCAAATGGAAATAATAAAAGCTCTGACAAAGTTCTATGACGTTACATAAATATAAAAGAATAAAGTCATAGGGACTGTGTGGAGAAATCAAGTTTTACACTAGTAAATATTGCCTGGCAAACAAAACATGCCCTGGATCTGGCATTGTCACTTCCAAGTATAATACTACCAGAAGCTGGAATGAATTTGTTAAAAGGCATAAAGAATCTTATTCACAAATGAGACTACATCAAAATAAGAAGCTTCTATACAGCAAAAGAAACCACCAAGAAAACAACAAGAAAATGGATCTCCCAGTTGACCCAGCAATCCCACTCTTAGGAATTTATCCTAAGAAATTACAACACCAATCAGAAAGGATTTATTTACCCCTATGTTCATAGCAGCACAATTCACAATAGCTACAATTTGGAAACAGCTTAGGTGCCCGTCAGCAGATGAGTGGATCAGAAAACTGCGGTACATCTACACAATGGAATTCTATGCTGTCATTAAAAAGAAGGAACTCTTACCATTTGCAGCAACCTGGATGGAACTGGAGAGCCTTATGCTTAGTGAAATAAGCCAGTCAAAGAAGGAGAAGCATCACATGATCCCACTCATTTGTGGATTATAAAGAACATTGTAAACTGATGCACAAAAGGATAGATACAGAGGCAGTAAAGCAACAAACAGACTGTCAAATTATAGCAGGAAGATTAAGGAGAGGTGGGATAGATAAGAGATCAATCAAAGGACTTGTATCTATGCATATACGCATAACCAATGAACATAGACACTGGGGGGTTGGGGGATAATATATAATTTTTTATTGATTTCAGAGAAGGGAGAGGGAGAGAGAGATAGAAGTATATCCATGATGAGAGAGAATCATGGATCGTCTGCCTCCCATCTACCCCCCACAGAGGACTGAGCCTGCGATCCAGACCCTTGACTAGAATTGAACCTGGGACCCTTCAGACCGCAAGCTGACGCTGTATCTACTGAGCGAAACCAGCCAGCACTATATCATCAAACTTAAACTGCCTTCTTTTATAGCTATTATTGTAAATTAAATACTTAAATATATAACAAATATAAGACTTAAATCTAAAAATTAAAATAACTATACATTTAAAAAAAAAAAAAAGAAAGCCCAGTGTATGGGAGAACATATTGGCCATTGTTATCTCCGATAAGTGTTAAATCTCCAATATTTACAGGGAAATCATACAACTTAACAAAAGGAAGATAAATAGTCCAATCAAAAAATGGGCAAAGGATCTAAATAGACACTTTTTGAAAGAGGACATTCAGAAAGCCAAAAAACATATGAAAACATATTCAAAGTCAGTAATCATCAAAGAGATGCAAATCAAAACAACACTGAGGTACCACCTCATGACTGTCAGAATGGCTATAATTAACAAATCAACAGACAAGTGCTGGAGAGGATGTGGAGAAAAGGGAACCCTCCTTCACTATTGGTGGGAATGCAGACTGGTGCAGCCACTGTGGAGAACAGTATGGTGTTTCCTCAAAAATTTATAAATGGAACTCCCATTTGACCCAGTGATACCACTTCTAGGAATATATCCTAAGAAAATAGAAACACCAATCAGAAAGGATATATGCACCCCAATGTTCATAGTACCACAACTTAAAATAGCTAAGATTTGGAAACAGCCTAAATGCCCATCAGCAGATGAGTGGTTAGAAAACTGTGGTACATCTACTCAATGGAATACTATGCCACTATAAAAAAGAAGGAATTCTTACCATTTGCAGCAGCATGGATGGAACTGGAGAGCATTATGCTAAGTGAAATAAGCCAGTCATTGAAAGAAAAATACCACATGATCTCACTCATCTATGGATAATAAATAACATTATAACCTGATGAACAAAAAGATAGATACAGAAGCAGAGAAGCAGGGAACAGACTGTCAAATTACTGCAGGAATGCTGCTGGGGGTGGGGGGAGAGATCAACCGAAAACTTGTATGTATACATATAAACATAACAATGGATGCAAGACACTAGGAGAAGAGGGGGAGGTCATGTGCCTGGGGGTAGGGGATGCCGGTAGACCATTGACCAATGGGGGGAGGGAGACATATGTACTACTATTTGTAATACTTTAAACAAAAAAAATAAATAAATAAACAAATAAATAATAAAGGGCACATACCTGGGTTGCAGGTTTGACAAAAAAAAAAAGTCTTATTCACATAAAAGTGTAATAAAATTTTAAAATATCACAAATTTGTTGCTTGGTAAAGCATAAAGCCATAGTCATGTTTCCTACTGTAAAACATAAATAAGAAAGTTAGGTGAAATGCACTTGTACCTTCTCTCTTTTAGGTGACTAGTAGGGAGCACAGTAAGTCAGCAGGAAGAATTGAGACCCATCGCCCAAAGGCCCATATGCACTCAAGTATCTTTCCAAAGGACTTGTATTCTTTTTATAAATGTTTAAATAGTAAGTATTTTCATTCAATTGGATAATATTGATTTTTACCTTTGTAAAACAAAATATGTGTTAGTTTTCTTATAAATAACAGAAACTCTATATAAAAAAAGAATTATGTTGAGTAAATACTACTGTATTCTACTAACATGAGGATTAAATCTTAAAAAGTACAAAACTAACTTATTAGAATTTTCAAACATGATTGAAAACTATAATTTTTTAAAATATATTTTATTGCTTTTTCACAAAGAGGAAGGAAGGACAGAGAGTCAGAAACATCGATGAGAGAGAGAGACATCTACCAGCCTCCTCCTGCACTCCCCCCACTGGGGATGCGCCCGCAACCAAGATACATGCCCTTGACCAGAATCGAACCCAGGATCTTTCAGTCCGCAGGCCGCCGCCCTATCCACTGAGCCAAACCGGTTTCGGTGAAAACTATAATTTTTATTTAATTTACTGGTAAAGTAATTATACTTAAATTTTAATGTTTCTTTACTGCAGAATAATTTTGTTTGGTGAGTTCTGCTGTAATGACAGTCTCAAAAGTATGCAAAATTGAAAGATGCTTTTAATTTGAAAATACTTTTTTACAATATTCTTCTTTCATGTATTCATCTCGACTGTAGCAGATGTAAGCTCATGACCTTCCTTCTCAAACTTTATCAAATACCTCCTCACACTAGATTAAATGTCATCTCCTCCATCAAACTCTCTCAAGTCCCCTACAATATATAACTTATATCCTATTAGAACATGTACTGAG
Organism: Lasiurus borealis; assembly: GCA_004026805.1. NCBI lineage: Eukaryota > Metazoa > Chordata > Mammalia > Chiroptera > Vespertilionidae > Lasiurus > Lasiurus borealis. Next base: position 73,523 of record PVJN01003405.1, read on the forward strand.
ACTGACCTGGCATTAAATTTATTTTCTTTCTTTCCTACCAGCACATATAATATTTGAAGCAGGCCTATTCTAGTACCTTGCATAGTGCCTGCATAGATCATTTAATCAATATTTACTCAATCAATTTAAATGAATCCTCTAAATATTTAAAAATGCAACATTCCCCTCCAAAAAGAAAAAACAAAAACAAAACCTGTATTTACATTAAGTTGGCCAATATGGTTTAAACTCCCAGAATCACTATTTTTACTAAGTGACCACAGGACATCTTAAGAAGAATCAGGTTATAGGCCAAGCTGAAACAGTAGCATCAGTGTTAGTTTATGAATCTGGATATGAGCAACTTTCAAAATCCTGCCCAGTGACTGACTCACCTACCTAAGTTTAAAAGTGATGGATTTGTACAACTATAGTATGTTCCACATGTTGGCTCCAGAGTATATTACGTATCCTATATCATCTGACTTCGAGTTTTTACAATTCATCCACAAGGCTACTAAAACTGCTTTTATACTATAATTTAGTATCAGAGGCTATACACGAGGACAAAAATAATAATGATTATACAAGCCAAATCATGAAACCAATAACCTATTTTGGCATTTTATAAATTCAAAGAAGTGATTATTGAAATAGCAACAATTAAATGTTTATTAAAACAGTTACAAGAAAATACCAATGAACAAATATTGAATTTAAATTATGTTCAAGGCACCATGGGGAAATACTAAGAAACAATCTCTAAGTCTGCCGCCGCCACCTCAGCTGCACTAGGTCCAAACCGACGCTCTCCACCCACAGCCTGCCCATCGGCAGCTCTGACAGTCCTGCACGCCGGCCTCTGCCTCCCCCAGTGCTCCCAAGTGCCCTGTTTGGCATGGCTACGAAGAAGAAGCAAACACAGAAGACAAAAACCGTGAATTTAAAGTTGAATGGACAGAGACTTTTGCGTTTATTCAAAACTTAAAATGGCCTTTTGACTTTGTCAGGAAAAATTGGCACATAACAAGAAACAAATTTGGAGAGACACTTCACAACTAAACACGTGTCATTTAGTACTAAATATCCTGTTGGTGATGCAAGGAAGAAAGCAGTTGAGGAACTTCAGAAGAGTCAAGAAAAATCAGGTTCTATATTTAATTACTGGATGCAATCTTCCAACAACGTTAATATTGCAAGTTTTGTGGTTAGTCAAGAGACTGCTAAGAGAGGAAAACCATATACAGACAGCGCATACATAAAAAGTTGTTTTATAAATGCATCTGAAGAGCTATTTTGGGATTTTAAGAACAAAGCAGATATTCTAAAGAAAAATTAAAGAGTTACCATTGTCTGCTAAAACAGTGAAAGATAGAACAGTCAAAATGTCTTCGAATAAAACCGACAAGCAAGTCGAAGATCTTAAATTGGTTTCAGCTTTATCAATAGCAGTTGACGAGTCTTGTGACATAAATGATACAGTGCAAGTTTCACTTTTTGTATGATTTATTTCATTTATAAGTCCTAAAGAAGAACTTTTAGGATTATTGCCACTCAAAGGTCAAACACGTGGAGAGGATATAGCAAATGCTGCAATTGACTGCATTGAAAAACATATTTCACTCCATAAAAGTGTCTCAATTTCAACAAGCAGGGCAAAAAGTATGACCAACATAAGAAACGGATTTGTTGCTATTTTGAAAGAAAAAATTAATCACGAGATACTTACTTACCATTGCATTATTCATCAAGAAGCTCTTTGTGCACAGACATTTCCAGAAGATATTTGCAAAGTTATGGAATTGGTGAAAATATTATCAACTCCATTATAGGTAAAGCTCTTAATCATTGCCAATTTAAAGAATTTTTGTTGAAATGGAGAGTATGCAGATCTTCTGCTGCATAGCAAGGTTGGTATCAAGAGGAAACGTTTTGAAACGGTTTGCTTCCTTATTAACAGAAATTAAAGCATTTCTCTTTGAGAAGAGTGTTCATTATCCAGAACTAACGAACGATCAGTGGGGATCCAAAAATTTTATTTCATGGTAGACGTTACGTCTCATCTAAATCAGCTTAATCATAAACTACAGGGGAAAGGAAACACAATTTTTTCGATGTTAGAAGAAGTTATTTCATCAAAAACAAATTATCTCTTTTTGCTCAATATTTTGAAAGAGAAACTTTGATTCACTTTCCAAGCCTGTTGAAACATCACCAAGAAAATAATTTTGATATTGACATTTGCTATTTCAAAAAAACACTTTTAAATATGAGGGAAGCTTTTCTCAACAGGTTTCAGCAATTCAGAAACAGCAAAGCCAAGTTAGCCTTTGTTTCAAAAAAAAAAAAAAAAGCCAAAAACTCTTAATGCTACTGTAACAGAATTAAAATGTTCTCCCTTTAATATTGACATTGACAACTTTGAAATGCAATTGCTGGATTTAAAACACAAAGAATTGTGGAGCTCGAAATTTGAACGTCTTTGTGCTGATATAGAAATATTGGAGAAAAACAAATGTGAACTTAGTTCACAGCACAAGTGGTCTGCTTTGAAAGACCTGGAGAAGGAAGATATGTTGATTTTTAACACCTGGAATAGTATTCCTGACTCATATAATCAACTGAAAAAACTAGCATTTGCTATTCTTATTCTGGTCTACATATTTATTCGAACAATCATTTTCAAGCATGAACCTAATCATGAGTAAATTGAGAAGTCTTATTCATGAGAACCTGGAATCATGCCTAAAATTAAAAACAATAACATACAAACCTGACTTACCCAAACTTTCCAAGGAGATGCAAGACCATTGTTCACATTAGTGTTTGTCAGTCATTGTCATGATTTAATTGTAAGGGATTTAATTTTATCAATAAATAATATTGTTCTTAAGTATGCTATCAAGTTTTATTCAACATACCTATAGTTTAAGACTTAAAACTTTAAGTAAAGTTTATTAAGTTAATTTTAGGGAATGTTGTGGACTGAAAGATGTAGTGTTGAGGATTGAGAAAGGCATGTTGAGATGGTTTGGACATTTAGAGAGGATGAACGAAAGGCAATAGACAAAACAAGTATACAAGACGACTGTGGATGGGAGAGTGGGAAGGGGTCGACCTCAGCAAACAAACCTCAATCAGATCGAGGATGTTTTTAGCAAAGGCCAGGTTAGGAGTACCTAATTAAGTTAATAACAATGTACTATATAGTTTAAGTTTAAAAATCTGGCTCTCAAAAGAAATTTCAATCATTCTACTGTTGATATTTGACTCTGTTGACTAATGAGTTTGCCGACTACTGTCCTAGGGCAGTGGAAACTAAAGAGAAAATAAACAAATGAGACTGCATAAAAATAAAAAGCTTCTGCATAGCAAAAGAAACCATCAACAAAAGAACAAGAAAGCCCACTGCGTAGGAGAACATATTTGCCAATCTTATCTCTGATAAGGGTTTAATCTCCAACATTTACAAGGAAGTCATACAACTTAACAAAAGTAAGATAAACAATCCAATCAAAAAAATGGTCAAAGGACCTAAACACTTTTTGAAAGAGGACATTCAGAAAACCAAGAGACATATGAAAACATGCTCAAAGTCACTAATCATCTGAGAGATGCAAATCAAAACAACAATGAGGTACCACCTGACACTTGTCAGAATGGCAACCATCAACAAATCAACAAATGACAAGTGCTGGTGAGGATTCAGAGAAAAAGGAACCCTTCTTCACTGCTGATGGGAAGGCAGACTGTTGCAGCCACTGTGGTAAACAATATGGTGCTTCCTCAAAAAATTCAAAATGGAACTGCCATTTAACCTAGTAATATCACTTCTAGGAATATATCCCAAGATAACAGAAACACCAATTAGAAAGGATATATGCACCCCTATATTCATATCAGCACAATTTACAATAGCTAAGATTTGGAAACAGCCTAAATGCCTATCAGCAGATGAATGGATTAGAAAAGTGTGGTACATCTACACAATGGAATACTATGTTGCTGTAAAAAGAAGGAATTTTTACCATTTGCAACAGATGGATCTGGAGAACATTACGCTAAGTGAAATAAGCCAGTCATTGAAAGATAAATAACAAATGATCTCACTCATTTATGGATAATAAAGAACATTACAAGCTGTTGAACAAAAATAGAGGCAGACTGTCAAACTACAGGGGGAAAGTAGGGAAGGACTAGGGGGTAAGAGATCAACCAAAGGACTTGTATGCATGCATAAAAGCACAACCAACAGATGCAAGATACTGGGGGCAGGAAGATGGAGCAAGTACTGGGGACAGGGGGTAGAGGAGGAGAGGGGGTGGTCAATGGGGGAGGGGAGAAGAGACATATGTACTACTAGTTGTAATACCTTAAACAATAAAATTTAAAAAATAAATAAAATCAGGCTTAAATTTTTTGGCAAGAATGCTTAAGAGATCTGTTATGTCTGGCTCTCCCACTTCTTTGGAAGTTAAAAGACCCTAATGATAATCATGTCAGTATCATTTATTTCCTCCTATGTGACAAAATGGTTATTTTCTTATTTTAACATTTCTTCCACATTTATTAGCAGTTATATAAAGAAGACCTTTACTTCATCAACTAGGACTGTTTGGGGTTACCCTGAAATATATTTTTGTATGAGGACTGCCAAGTAATTTTATACTACTGTATTGTGTTCTTTATAAAGAATAATGAGTTTGAATCAGAATAAAAAGAATTAAATTTATCTTTTGTTTTAATGGGTGTTACAATAAAATTCTAAATACTACAGCACAAAAAAAAAACAATACAATCTCTGCTCTCAATAGACTTAAAAATAATCCTTAATGTTAAATATTGATGTATATCTATATCTATTGAATGTAGGACCTTTTATATTGGTTATTTCTCATTATTTTTTTATCCACTTAGTTAAATATTCCTGTTTAAATGACTTTGTCCAGACTTGATTACAGAAGGCTCTTGATGTGGATTTGTATTTTTCCTTTCCTCAGTGTTGTTTCTGGATATTGAGGATCCTTTGAAAAATAATTATTTTCAGTCAGTAAATTCAACATATCTTTTGGAAGTATTATTTGTGATCTCATTGTTTTAAATTATGCATTGGGTTTTACAAAACTTTGATAGTTCACTAGTCTAATATCATCTGAAAGTCTGACTAAATTCTAGAACAGTCTTTACCATAGTATTTCAATTTGTATGCCTTAATATGCTAATATTCTCTGTACATAATACCTCAAATTTGATTTCATATGCCACCAAAGTTGGTGCATATTATCTGAAATTCATTGATAAAGTACCCTAATAGGAAAAGGAGAGATGGGGAGAAACTGTCTGCTTTGTAGTAATCATGTGAATATTTGCCTCATCTGCTTTAGTTTGGATATAAAGAAAGCTTAAGAAATGATCAAAGAATATGGATCTCCAAAAAGCTCATAAAGTTCAATTTTATGTTTAGTTAGAAACATGAGAATGGGCCAACTCACCATTTTTAGCAGCTTTACTACTATAATAATCACCATCTCTTCCTTTTCGCACTCAGAACCCACCAAGAAAGGATTCAAATAAGGACTCTAATGAAGCTGGATAGGCAACTGGAAGGGGCTTAGCATATGCACAATATCAAGATGATTGCAACCTGCTGAGACCATGAAGATCCTTAATTGTTGAAAAGACCTCTACTCTAGCAATCTTTAGTGCATTCATATTAAAATATGCACAATGCACTGACTGATGTGATTAGAGATAGGACCACCTTTCTTCATGTTCTTCTTTGCCCTATATTATTCATTTTTTTTCAAAATGTGGATACTATGGTGCCCATATTATTAACTATGCTTCTTCTGGATTGCCTCCTAAAAGTAGAATTGGACCAACCAGCCAGGCAGGTGAACAAAAACAAAACATTATCATTCTATCCAGCTTATCCTTAAGCAAATAACCTATTTAAATTTTTTTGTCATGACCTAAATTCTTACTATGTATTACTAAGCTTACAAGAAAAATAAAACTATCAATATAATGCAACTTTAGAATACATTCCAAGTTTGTAAATTTGCTTTTGTAGTTATTCACAAATATTTCAGACTTTTTATAGTGATTATTAGTATATTTTACCTCTCTGCTGGCAATGCTCACCAACATTTGATTGCTGTTTTGAAACTGAGTTATTTTCTCTCTCATTCTGTGTATAATTCTTATTTTCCTTAAAGTTTGGATATTCTGTCTTTCCAAGGATTATAATGCCATTTGTATTAGAAAACATAAAAATGAACACAATGGAAAATGCCAAATTACAACAATGTGTCTCAAGTGAATAATCTATATTCTGCCTCATCATACTTTAGAACATTTAAAAAATTAGTAGCCCTAATAAAATAAAAAAACAATAATACTATAATAATGATGAACTTTTAAAACCATAATGAAAATCAAACAATACAGACATTTTCAGATTAGTTTCCTGGAACAAGAATCCTGTTAAACAGATTCATAGTAACTTCATTTATGCAAAAATATAATACTTTCAGAGTAAATTAGCTGAAGGGGGAAATCACTTAAATAAATGATTTTACCAAACATTATTTTCATTTCAGAGAAGCAGAGTGATAGTATCCATCTTGATGAAATGTAAATGCTATAAAATTAGTTGCATTTATTTTCATGAAAAGTAAGAAAGGCAACAATGGTTATGGACATTTATAGGAAATGCCAGAGGTGAAGAACCAAGATTAGTGTAGCAATAGGAAACAATCAGACTTTATTTTTCAGTCAGGCATGTTCTTATGCACTCACTCAGAAAGAGCACTTACATGGCATGATTGAAGGATGAGAGACAGGTATGACCTGATCTAAAATAGCTCTCCTAACATTTGGGATGAAAAACTCTGAAGGTTGGATGGTATATCAATAGATGAAATTTTAATTGGGTCAGGGTATGTTTAAAAATAAGCAAAAATTAGGCATTTGGAAGGAGTTAGAGATTCCAGAAGGAAAAAAAATACGGCAAACTGAGAAGGGTGCGAAAGAGGAGGCAGTTGGATACCAAAGATTAACCACTCTTTTATTATTTTGCTTAGTACTAGTCCTGTCTCAAGTCTCCAAAACTCGGATTCTGATTTTCCTTGAAGAGGCTGTCAACTCCAAGGTAAAAGTCAACATAAAGCTCAACAATCAATTGAGTATCATTCCTTGGCAATCCCATTTTAAGTCTTTGACTCTCGCATAATCACAAAAGAATAAAGAGATTAAGACATATCTCACAGTGGAACACAGGGAACTGCAATACCCTCCCAAATGGGAAACAGGAGTGCCAAACAGAACAATACTGGAAGTAAATGACTGCCACTATTGCCCATTCTATTTATTTTTATTTTTATTTTTAAAATTTTTTTGCATATTTTAATTAAAAACTATTTTTTTCCTTTCTCCTCAATTGATTTTACCTTTTTAATTATTACATTTTTATTTTCAAACAGTATTATTACTACTATTATTTTACCTTTTGTAAAAAACAAGTGTCATTTTAGTTTCTCTTTATTTTACTTTGGGATTAGAGTTCTACATTCTATTTTCATCTTTCCTTTAGCATCATTTTACTCTATCTCAACTCTACCTTTATTCTAATATTCTCTTCATAACTTTCCCCATTTTGTTTTCTTATTTCTCTCTCCCTTTTCCAAATTTAGATTCTCCCTTTTCTTTCTCTTTATCTGGTTAAAATTTCACCCCACTTATAAATCTAATTTCAAATCCCTTACTCCAAGTCTATACTAACCTCTCTTTTCTTTTCTTCACTGTCTAAAAATAGCTTTCCTCTATGTCCTTTTGTTGTTGTTTGCCTGAACGGTGGTTATATCGATTTTTTATACTTTTTTGTGATTGTTTTTGCTTATTCGACTTGTATTATTTTGCTTTTCATTGGTTTGTTTTTTCTCTCCATTCCCTCACTTCCCATGATATTGGTTCTTATTTATAGTTTGTATTAATCTCCAGGTACTTGTTGCAGGCATTTGTTGCGATTAGTGGCTGTTCTATTGGAGTTTTCTCCTTACATCTATAATTTGTTCCCCTTTTCTCTCTGGTTCTCTTCCTTTTCTCTCTGACTTTTTTTCTCTTTCTCTTTCTCTTCTTCTTCTTCTTCTTCTCTCCTTCTTTAATTTTGTTTTTCTTTCTTTATGTATTTTTTCTCCCTTCTCCCAATTAGATTTTCGCATTTCCTTCTTTTCTTTCCTATCCTCATTTTTCTCTTTTTCTTTCTCTACTTACACCTAATTTGTCTTTCATTGGTGGTCACCTTATTTCTAGTTATTAACATCATGTATACATTTCTGTACAGTGCCTTGTGTGTTGTACCTGATAGTGTTGTAGTTTGTGCCTTTGAATCAACGTAGGAGAGAGAACTACATAACCAGACACCCGGAGAAGAAAGACCATGGACAGACGAAGAAACAGCCTGCATATGACAGAAAAACAGGTATCAACAGAAAAGGAAGTAAACAAAATAGAAGCAGAAATAAACCTGCCAGAGAAAGAGTTCACAGAAATGGTCATAAGGTGGCTTGAAAAGAATGGAAGACAAAATCGACAATGTGAGTAAGAGCCAAGAGGAAATGAAGAAGAGCCAAGAGGAAATGAAGATGAAGCAAGAAGAAATGCAGAATAATCAAGAAGAAATAAAAAATAACATCACTGCTATCAAGAACTCAATAGAAAACATCAAAAGTAGACTAGAAGAAACAGAAGAAGCAGAGAACCACATCAGTAAGCTAGAAGACAAGGTAGGAAAAAATACCCAAGTACAGCAGTCTCTAGAAAATAAAATTAAAAATCAGGAGGAGAGACTAAGGAAATTTGGGATAAAACGAAACAAAAGAACATCTGCATAATTGGGATTCCAAAAAGAGTGGTAACTGAACAAGGAATAGAAAACCTGTTTGAAGAAATAATGACAGGAAACTTCCCTGATATAGAAAAGAAGAAACCCACACAAATCCAAGAAGCTCACAGAGTCCCAAGCAAAATGAACCCCAACAAACTGACACCAACGCACATTATAATTATATTGGCAACCACCAACAACCAAGGCAGAATCTTAAAAGCAGCCAGAGAGAGACAGAAAGTTGCCTACAAAGGAACCCCCATCAGACTAGCAACTAGTTTCTCAACAGAAACTCATCAGGCCAGAAGGGAATGGAATGAAATATACAAAGTCATGCAAAGGATGGGTCTGAATGTTGTACGCAGCAATGCTTTCAATCAAATTTGAAGGTGAAATCAGAAGCTTCAAAGACAAAAAAGGATTAAGGGAATATATTACCACCAAACCAGCAATGCAAGAAATGTTAAAGGGTCTGCTATAATAAAAAGAAATAGGAAGTGAAGAAGGAACTCCAGGGTAAAGACTAAAAATGGCGACAGATAAGTACTTATCAATAATAACTTTAAATGTAAATGGATTAAATCCTCCAATCAAAAGACATAGGTTAATGGAATGGATAAGAAAACATGACCAATATATCTGCTGTCTACAAGATATGCACCTCAGAAAAAGAGATGCGCACAGATTGAGGGTGAAGGGATAGAAGATGGTATTTTAGGCAAATGGAAATGAAAAATAAAAGCTGGGGTTGCAAAGTTATATTTGACAAATTAGATCTCAAAGTGAAGGACATAATAAGAGATAAAGAAGACCACTTCATAATACTAAGGGGAAGAGTCCCACAAGAAGAAATAACTCTGGTTATCATATACGCACCCAATATAGGAGCACCTGAATACATAAAAAAAAACTCCTGGAGGATATTAAGGGAGACATTGACAGCAATATAATCATAGTAGGAGACTTTAATACCCCACTGTCACCACTGGACAAATCCTATAAACAAAAAATCAGCAAAGAAACATCAATCCTAAATGACTCACTAGACCAGATGGAATTTATTGAAATCTTGAGAAAATTTCACCCCAAAGCCACAGAAGATACATTCTTCTCCAATGCACTTGGGTCCTTTTCAAGGATAGACTGTAAGTTGGGTCATAGGAAAAGTCTCTTTAAATTCAAGAAAATGGAAATCATATCAAGCATTTTCTCAGACCACAGTGGCATAAAACTGGAAATCAACTACAATAAAAACAATATAAAGAAATCAAACACATAGAGACTAAACAGCATGTTATTAAACAAAGACTGGGTAACCAGAAAGATCAAGGAAGAAATAAAAAATATCATGGCAACAAATGACAATGACAACACAACAATACAAAATTGATGGGGCACAGTGAAAGCAGTCTTGAGAGGGAAGTTCATAGCTCTACAAGCCTACTGCAAAAAACAGGAAACAATGGTAATAAATTTCCTAACCCTACAACTCAAAGAGCTAGAAAGAGAGCAACAAGAAAAGTCCAATGTATGCAGAAAGAAGGAAATAGTAAAGATCAGAGTGGAGATAAACAACATAGAGACCAAAGAAACAATTCAAAAGATCAACAAAACCAAGAGCTGGTTCTTTGAAAGGATAAACAAGATTGATGAACCTCTCTCCAGGCTCACGAAGAAGCAAAGAGAGAAGACCCAAGTAAACAAAATCAGAAATGAAAGAGGAGAAATAACAAGAGACCCCACCGAAATAGAAAGGATTGTTAAAAAATACTATGAACAACTCTATTCCAACAATTTGGAAAACCTGCAATAAATGGAACTATTCCCAGAAAATATAACCTACCAAAACTCAATCAGTAAGAATCTAAACATCCCAATATGCCAGTATCTATGAAAAAAATTGAAGCAGTCATCAAAAAGCTTCCAGCAAACAAAAGCTCGGGACCAGATGGCTACACCAGAGAGTTTTACCAAATATTCAAGGAAGAATTAAAACCTATCCTCCTCAGACTATTCAAAAATATTCAAGATGAAGGAACACTTCCAAGCAACTTCTATGAAGCCATTATCACCCTAATAAGAAAACCAGATAAAGACAACACTATGAAAGAGAATTATAGGCCAATATCCCTCATGAACATAGATGTCAAAGTCCTCAACAAAATTCTAGCAAATCGGATCCAGCAGTACATCCGAAAGATCATACACCATGACAAAGTAGGATTCATCCCAGGAATGTAAGGATAGTACAATATCCGCAAGTCAATAAATGTGATACATCACATAAACAAAAATTGAGAGATAAAAATCACATAGCATATTAATCGATGCAGCAAAAGCTTTTGACAGAATCCAACATCCTTTCTTGATTAAAATTATCAGCAAGGTGGGAATAGAAGGATCATACCTCAACATCATAAAAGCCATATATGATAAACCTACAGCTAAGATCATACTCAATGGGCAAAAACTAAAACCATTTCCCCTAAGAACAGAAACAAAACAGGGATGCCCACTCTCACCTCTCCTGTTCGACATAGTACTGGATGTATTAGCCATTGCAATTAGACAAGAAGAAGAAATGCAAATTGGAAAAGAAGAAGTAAAGCTATCCTTATTTGCAGATGACATGATATTGTACATAAAAAACCCAAAATACTCCATCCCAAAACTAATTGACTTAAAAAATGAATTTGGCAATGTAGCAGGATACAAAATTAATGCCCAGAAATCTATGGCATTTCTAAACACGAATAGTGAAATTACAGAAAGAGATACTAAAAAAAGCAATCCCGTTTACCATTGCACCAAAAAAATTAAGTTATGTAGGAATAAACCTAACTAAGGAAGTAAAAAATCTATATGCAGGAAACTGAAAAAAGGGATTGAGGAAGACATAGACAGATGGAAGAGCATATCTTTATTGTGGATTGGGAGAATCAACATCATTAAAATGTTCATACTACCCAAAGCAATCTATAGATTCAACGCACTACCCATTAAAATACCAACGACATATTTCACAGACCTAGAGAGAATTCTTCAAAGATTTATCTGGAACAAAAAAGACCCTGAATAACCACAGTAATCCTGATAAAAAAGAATAAAATAGGTGGGACCTCAATATCAGATTTCAAGCTATATTACAAAGCAACTCTTCTTAAAACGGCCTGGTACTGGCACAGGAATAGACATATAGACCGATGAAATAGAATAGAGAATCCAGATATCCACCCAAATCACTATTCTCAATTAATATTTGACCAAGGAGGCATGAACATACAATTTAGCCAAGACAGCCTCCTCAATAAATGGTATTGGGAAAATTGGACAGATACATGCAAAAAAATGAAACTGGACCGCCAACTTACACCAAATATAAAAATAAACTCAAAATGGATACAGGACTTAAACAGTAGATGGGAAACCATAAAAATACTATAGGAATCCAAAGGCAGCACAATCTCAGACATATGCTGAAAGAACTTCTTCACTGATACTGCTCCAAGGGCAATGGAAGCTAAAGAGAAAATAAGCAAATGGGACTATATCAAAATAAAAAGCTTTTGAACCGCAAAAGAAACCTCAAGGAAACAACAAGAAAGCTCAATGTATGGAAGAACATATTTGCAAATGTTATCACTAATAAAGGTTCAATCTCCAACATCTACAGCCAACTTATACAACTGAATAAGAGGAAGATAAATGATCCAATAAAAAAATAGGCAACAAACTTAAATAAAACCTTTTTGAAAGATGACAGAATTAAAGCCAAGAAACACATGAAAACATGTGCAAAGTCACTAATTATCCGAGAGGTACAAATCAAAATGACAATGAGATACCATCTCACACCAGTCAGAATGGCAATCATCAACAAATCAACAAACTACAAGTGTTGGCTAGGATGCGAAGAAAAAGGAACTCTTGTGCACTGTTGGTGGGAATGCAGACTGATGCAGCCACTGTGGAGAACAGTATGGAATTTCCTCAAAAACCTAAAAATGAAATTCCCATTTCATCCAGCAATCCCACTCTTAGGAATGTATACTAAGAAAATAGAAACACCAATCCAAAAGGATCTATTCACCCCTATGTTCATAGCAGCACAATTTACAATAGCTACAATTTGGAAATAGCCTAGGTACCCGTCAGCACATGAGTTTACCAGAAAACTATGGTACATCTACACAATGGAATTCTATGCTGCCATTAAAGAGAAGGAATTCTTAGCATTTGCAGAAACCTGGATTGAACTGGAGAACCTTATGCTAAGTGAAATAAGCCAGTCAATGAAGCAAAAACACCACATTTTCTCACTAATTTGTGGATAATAAAAAACATTATAAACTGATGAACAAAAAGATAGATACAGAGGCAGTAAAGCATCAAACAGACTGTCAAATTACAGCAGGAAGGTTAAGGAGAGGTGGGTTAGATAAGAGATCAAAGGACTTGTATGTATGCATATAAGCATAACCAATGAACACATGACATTGGGGAGTTGATGTATGCCTGGGAGGGGTAGGGCAATGGAAAGATATGTATACATGTAACACACACAAACACACACACACACAAAGAAAGACAAAGAAAAAGAAAAAAATAGCAACTCTGGGGGCAGAGCCTAGCACCCCACTAATATGCTCTCCAGGTGACTACTGTTTTGCATTCTAAAGATTGAGGACCATTGAATTAGGCTAGTTATTTCTGAATGTTTGCACCACAATCCATATAAATAAATTTATCTTTCATCATAAAAAAAGTAAATACAAATCTCTGTACAGATTTTTTTTTTCATTAAAATATAAGGGAGTATACTAACGGAACATCTTAGAAGATACCACAGGAATATTTTTAAATCTCAAATCCCTCCTCCTCATCATCCGTGAAACAATCACTACCCAGTTTATAGGAACCCAGTGAGATGAAAGACTTCCTAATAGGAGAGCAAAACTTCAGGGAGGAGAAATTGAAGAGAAGCTGCTGCTTCCTAAGTCAGTACCTGTTGCAATGGCAGAAAGGAGTGCTCTGGGACCAGTTTGTCTTGTGGCACTCATACATAATTTGGAGTGACTTTTAATTTTTCTGATCTCAGAATTACAAAAAATAATAGCAAGCTCTGTTTTATAATCTTGTGAGGTTTAAATAAAATAGAAAATTTCTTCATGCAGATGTACAGCTACAGTTGAGAAACATTTATCTAATGATTTTTGACAGGGATGGCTGAATGGATAAACTATGTGGATTAACAAAACAGTGTTAAATTAATAGTACTTTAAAGTTTACAAAGCAATTTCACATAAAAGCTCTTGGCACAGTACCTGACATACACAAGACACTCAATAAGTGAGATAATAAATGAATAAACATATACTGAGTGACTCATATATGCCAGATACTGTGACTCTGCTTAAATGTCAGCAGAGAATATCTTCGCTTTATAAAGATGGAAACAGATTCGGGAAGATTACATGTTTTACTCGATGGCACAAAATTAATATGTCACCAAGCTGGGACAGATGGTAAGTTCAAGATCCTTGTCACTACATTTTACTTTCTCCTTCAAAAGTCCAGTTATCCCACAAATTAGGACAGCAGTACTCAGGTTACCGATCATTCATTTGAATGTTGTATTTCTATTAAAATAGAATTTTCCTTTCAATTGTGTTTGAAATTAATGCACCAAGTCACCTTTAACATTCAAGTAATATAACAGCAACCTCTACTCCAGTATTCAAGCACCCATTTTGTCCTGTCCCCTTGATTTCTTCAGCCTAGGATTTGGTATGCAGTTATTGTGAGGATTGTTCCAAACCATGTCAGTTACTTTATTTACCCAAAAGGACTTAAGTAATTTTAACTTCCAATCAAACCGCCCTGCAACTTACATAATCCTTTTTAACTCATGAGTAAAATATACAAAATGGTTCCAGAAATACCTAGAGTCCTCCTCTTACTCCATAATCAAATCCTTCTCAGTTTACTTTTTTAGGTTACACATAACATTATAAAGCCTTTGCTCTTAGTATCACATTAATTCAACAGAATTTTCTGAATCCTTTCCTTTTTAATATATTATTGTATGGAAGCATCTTCCCATATCAGTTTGACCCCATCCAAATATCATAGAACTCCCTAGTATTATAAATGAACAAACACCACAGGAAAAGTAGTGAATAGCAATAGTATTACAAAAAGCAAAATGTTGAACATTTTCTACAAGATAGACTTTTTATAAAATTATATTACCAAAAAGTCTTTACAGAGATTGATTGTCATAGTTCACATTCAACAAATGGGTATAATTTTCATATTTGCTACTTGGTCAACAACACCAAGATATTTTGACTCAGTAATTGTTCTATAAGAGAGAAGATAAAATATACTCTGGTATCCATCCAAATATAAAATAATGAGACTCTCTGGGTCAATAGTACATTATTTTCCTAATTATGTAGCCTTACTCAAAGGCTGTTCATTACCCTAGACTACAAATAATTTTGTTATGGTGTTGACATTTAAATTTTCTTAAAAATAATCACTGTGTCATCCAATTGAGAGACATAAGCAATCCATAGAAATAGCCCTGTAATATAGGTTCAGGTTTAATGACTACATCTACAGCTGCCATTTAAATTTATTTAACTAATAGAAAATTCAATTTTCTCTTTGTATTTTTCCATTTTTTCTTATATGTATAACATTTTTTTGGCATTTCATTTTTTTATTGTTTAAAGTATTACAAATAGTAGTACATATGTCTCCTTTTTCCCCCATATTGACCATCCCTGGCCTTCCCTACAGCCAGTACATGCCCTCACCTGTCCCCCCCAACCCCAGTGTCTTGTATCCATTGGTTATGTTTATCTACATGCATACAAATCCTTCGGTTGATCCCTTACAGCCCACCCCCACAAACATCCCTGCCTTCCCGCTGTAATATGACAGTCTGCACACTGTTTCTTTGCATCTGAATCTGTTTTTTTTTTCCCCCTGATTCTTTTCTTTAAAAACTTCTTGCCTCTGCAGGCTAGAAATAAACTTATAAGAACAAAAAACGTTTGAGCCCCAATTTCAATGTCCAATAGTTATGAGTCCCAGTTTCAATGTCAAACAGTTCCTTACATGTACACATCAGCAATAGTATCTGGATAGTGGACAAATGGTAGAAATCCAGGTCCGACCCTCTCTGGTTTGGTCCTAGGCATCCTGTAGCGACGCACAGCTGCTGACTGCTCGAAAGGCAAGAGGACATCAGCATCTTCCATCTCTAGGCTGTTTCTCTTCTTGTCTTCGTGGTTGGAGCCGACCTGTCAGTTCCTCTCTGTTGCAGGAGTCCACTTGGTCCTGGAGTTGTTTTCTGAAAGTATATAAACATATTCTCGACCAAAAGTTCATAAAGGAATCTTTTCTATAAAATTGACTTGGGATCCTTTTTATTTTTGCCTACCCACTTTTCCTTTGGCTTATTTTGACTCTATGTGTGTTTTTCATGGGTGTCTTGGTATCAGCATTATAAATGGAAATTAATTTTCTAAAGTGAAAATTTTCTAGTTGTAATTTACTTACCGGATATTTTTCCTTACATGATATCATACTACTATCCCCCACCCTTTTTTGATTAATGGAGACTTTTGTAAAATTTTTAATGCAATCTTGATAACTTTAAATTTTAATTTTTTGCACACAAATGTGACTTCTTTATGTTCATTGCATGTTAACCAATTTTACCATGAAATGAACTACCAATAGAAATTTTAGTTAATACTTTAGAAACAGCTTTTTGTCCAGTACAATTAAATTTTCTTGACTATTCACTTATTTCAATTAGCCAATTTAAATTAATCTGAAAGCTTGATTACTCCTTTACTGTAAAATTTAATACTCTACCAAACATCTTAGATTACCCTATAAATATTAGTGGAAAAGATTATTTGCATCCTTGAGTAGGCCCTGAGCATTTCGGGTGTTAGGCTGAATTTAGATATAGGGCAGTTGCTGTTGGCCAAGTTTCTATCTGTTACCTGGGTCCCTATCTGAACTGGGCCCAGTCTCTGCCTATTACCTGGGTCCGAATCTGGGCTAGGCTTGGGAAGTGAGCCGCAGTTTGCTGACCACTGCCCTAGAAAACTATTCACTCTTTATAATATTGTTATTTTATGGAGAAAAGTCTTTATACATCCAACAGCTGGCATACAAATGAAATATCAGAATATAACAACACATTTTCCAGATGGAAATTGCCTATATATGATTGAGTGCCAACTGAGAAACTTAGAAACTAAATTCTCTAGGTCTGCAGAGAAAAGACAAACTACTGTGTACAAGAACAATGGCAAAATCCTTGTGGTGGAGGGAGGTAAGATGGATAGAATTTGAAAGAGGGAAAAGGTTCAGGTGCTCCAGGAAAGATAAACAACACAAAAAAAGTTTAGAGTCAGAAATTGATAAAATATATTCATAGAAAATATCAGCTTGACCAGAATGGAAGATTAGTGCTACAGAGTTCTGGGAAGAAAGGTTAGATAAGGTAGATGATGAAAATCCTTGAGTGTCAGTACCTTGATATATTTAGTAACACATAGAAACTAAGGCACGAGTAGTAAGGACTAATAACAAGCAGTTACTGAGAGCATTCTATGTGCTTGGCAATATGATAAGTATCACATGAAATCAGGAAAATAATGTTTTTAATCTTCAATTTCAGTTGACATTCAACATGACATTAGTTTTAGGTCTGTGTATAGTGATTAGTCATTTATATGACTTACAAAAAAATCTGGAAATTTATCAATGCTTTCAAAATAGAGAGATATTTTATATTACCACCATACAGCTATTTGAAAGGAAGCCACCATCTTTTCTGTTATCTAATCATATCTGTCTTTAGATAGTTTATATTTTAAAGAAAATTAATTTTAGCAAAAACTATAGAACTGCCTAGACTACAAAAGGAAGATATCCAAAGAACAAGTGAATGATGGGCACATTTAATACAAATTCCATCTGTAAAAACAAATGTGTGGTGTGTTTTTTTTTCAAGTCAAGTTCTGCATGGCTCCCAATAAAGTAGAAAAGCTTTACCTAACACAGATCTTTTACCTCACCTCTTGCCAAATGTTGACTATTCTATTTCTCTTTCTGCTTATAACACTGACATGGTGTCATCTCAGAACAAACCTGTATAGCATAGAACTCATCTAAACTAATGCAGGGTCCAGACATCTGTATTTAAAATACCAACTGAAATCATATGAGTAGGAAATTTTAATCCTGAAGGTGCTTCAGATTCAAAAGAGAGAATATAGATATACTTCAGCTACATAATCTTTTTAAAAATATATTTTTATTTATTTCAGAGATGAAGGGAGAGGGAGAGAGAGAGAAACATCCATGATGAGAACGAAACATTGTTTGCCTTTACACACACCCTGCTGGGGATCCTACCTGAGCTCACAACCTGGGTATGTGCCCTGACTTGGAATCAAACCACGGGGCAACACTAGCCAGCCAGCTACATAATCTTAAACATCCATTCTATGCTAGATTTTCTGAAAATAAACCTTGTATTTGGGATGTCATAAATATTTCATATAAAATTCAGAAATTTTCAAATAATTGGAAAAAATAAAATTAGGAAACAATATCTATGCCCCCAAACATAAAATATACAATGAGACTAAAAACAACTACAACAGCAATAAAACTTAAATATAGTCTAAGTGAAAGTATCAATGAATTCAGTGATGAAATTACTTTCATTCTTTTTCTAAATGGTTCTTTATTTGAGTGTTAGGTAACAACGTGATTCTGATGCACAGCCAGGGTAGAGAACCACTGACCTATAATATAACACTTAACAATCTTAACATGACTTTAAAAATTCTTTCCAAGACCAGTTTGGCTCAGTGGATAGAGCATCCGCCTGCAGACTGACAGGTCCCCTGTTCGATTCCAGTTGGGGGCATGTACCTTGCTTGCAGGCACATCTCCAGTGTGGCGTGTGCAGGAGGCGGCTGACTGATGTCTCTCTCTCATAGATGTTTCTGACTTCCTATCCCTCTACCTTCCTCTCTGTGAAAAATCAATAGAATATATTAAAAAAAAAACTCTCCTAAAAAAAAAAATCTCCATGTTCAGGATATTTATGTTGTAATCCCAGTTCTGCTATTAGCCAACTCTGGGTATTACCACTTCCTCTCTCTGAGCTCAGTTTTCTCATTTGTAAAACAAGGGATCAGCACTTTCTGGTTAATGTTTCCATTCCAGTTACAGGGTGATTCTAAGCCTTTTTCTTTCTTCTTTTTTTTTTTTTTTTTAGAAAAATCAGAGGTGAGACTTTATTTATAATTCCATGCATAGGAGTTCTATTGGAATGAAATGGGTAAAAGTCTTAAAAGTTTTAAGATAAAGAATCTGCTCCATTGCTTCTTTTTTTTTTAGGTTGGCTTATTTATTTATTTTTAAAAAATAATTACTTTATTTATTATTTTTTTTTTCCCTATTGCCTTCCTCACCCCTGGTACATGCCCTCAACAGATGATTGGATTAAAAAACTGTGGTACATCTACACAATGGAATAATACGCTGTGGTAAAATAGAAGGAGCTCATACCATAAGCCTTTTTCTATCTTTATATTTTAGTTAATTCCATATTTAACTATCAATTGTTTAATAAATAAGTTAAACTGAATTGACATTTATAGTTACTGAAACACTAAAAGGTTTGCTCATGTGTATGCATGTAGCCTGTAAAAACATTTAATTTCCTATTTTGAGCAATTTTCTCTTGTAATTATACAGGTATGTATGTTAAGTAGGCCAAAATTAATAATAGATGGCTTTACAACCGAGAAAACACTGAGAAGTGCCAAAGGTTTTGATCTTTCAAACTAATGGTCACTAATAAACTTATTAAAAAACAAAATTACTTTTTAAATTTTCAATTATTTAAGAGCATTGCAATGTGTTGCAGGTTTTTTTTTTATTATTTTTATACCGGCCATGTGGGGCCTCTCGCTTGTCCCTGTGCCAGTGGGCCGATGGTGTCAGTCCGGGACTCGAGGAGCTCCATGCAGGCTGCAAAGAGCCTCGAGGGCTGGGAGGAGCTGCAGAACAAGGTATGTTGCAGGTTTTTTAAAAAATTAAAATTGAAAGTTTTCAGGGGGGAATCCAAGATGGCGGCGTAAGTAAACACCTACACTGCTGCCTCGCACAACAATTTCAAAACTACAACTAAAAGACAGAACGGACATCATCCAGAACCACAGGAAAGCTGACTGAGTGGAAATTCTACAACTAGAAGGAAAGAGAGGGGCTCAGGGAGACCCAGAGGAGCTGCAAAAAGCTGAGGTACAGAGATGTGCGCATGGAGAGAGCAGTGCCTGAGTACCTGGCTGGCTTTCCCTGCCTGGAGGAAGACAGAGATTCCCAATGGCATTGAACCCCTTATTCTACGACACTAAACCCCAGGTCCAGCCGAAACTCATACAGGGGGCGTTTGGACTGTGAAAAGGGAGAAGTGCATTGAAATTTAGGGAAGTCGTAAAAGGGCAGAAGTCTGGTGGTGCCCACAGCACTGCGTGCAGAAGACCGACTGCTGATTGTGCCGCTGGCTTTCACAAGTGGGTGGGAGACAGAGCCTCCCAACTGTGCCTCTTCTAACTCCACTAAACCCCAGTTTCGGGCAAAACCCTTGGGACCCAAATTAATATGGTCCCGGAGCACAGGGGAGCCAGAAAGATAGCAGTCTAGAGTCACTGTGAGAGC
This sequence comes from Lasiurus borealis, assembly GCA_004026805.1. Lineage (NCBI taxonomy): Eukaryota > Metazoa > Chordata > Mammalia > Chiroptera > Vespertilionidae > Lasiurus > Lasiurus borealis. The sequence continues at coordinate 94,161 of PVJN01003405.1, forward strand.
ACGTGTGCACACAGAGGGAACACTCCAGTGATTATCCAGTCACGTGAGACTCAGTGGCCATGGAGTGTGGGGCTGACTGGAAGGCAAGGTGGTCCATTAATCCCTAAGACTCCACCCACCCCAAGCTCAACAAAGAGGCTTTTGCAGTTTTGCAAGTCTTGTATTATAAGGCTGAATCCAAAACAGATGTTCTCCCGGCATAGTGAAAATACCGAGGCAATGGAAGGGATCACAAACAAAAGAAATGGAGGAAAACAAACAACTGGATATAGAGTTCAAAACCATGGTTATAAGGTTTTTCAAGAATATCCTAGAAAAGATGGATAAAGTTAGTGAGACCCAAGAGGAGATGAAAAAGAACCAACTAGAGATGGAAAAGGACCAAATAAAAATTAAACATACACTGACTGAAATAAAAAATATTATACAGAGACCTAACAGCATACTAGGAGAAGGCAAGAATCAAGTAAAAAATTTGAAATATAAAGAATCAGAAATCACTCAACTGGAAAAGCAAGAAGAGAATAGAATCCAAAAATGTGAAGATAATGTAAGGAGCCTCTGGGACAGCTTCAAGCATACCAACATCAGAATTGTGGGGGTGCCAGAAGAAGAGAGAGAGCAAGATACTAAGAACCTATTTAAAAAAATAATGACTGAAAACTTCCCACATCTGGAAAAAGAAATAGACTTACAAGTCCAGGAAGCACACAGAACCCCATATAAAAGGAATCCAAAGAGGACGACACCAAGACACATCATAATTAAAATACCAAAAGCAAAAGACAAAGAGAGAATATTAAAAGCAGCAAGAGAAAAACAGTTCGTTACCTACAAGGGAGCACCCATACGATTGTCAGCTGATTTCTCAACAGAAATGATGCAGGCCAGACGGGAGTGGCAAGAAATATTCAACGTGATGAATAGCAAGAACCTACAACCAAGAATACTCAATCCAGCAAAGCTATCATTCAGAACTGAAGGGCAGATAAAGAGCTTCACAGATAAGAAAAAGCTAGAGGAGTTCATCAACTCCAAACCAGTATTATATGAAATGCTTAAAAGGTACTCTTTTAGAAGAAGAAGAAAAAGGTAAAAGATAAAAAATTATGAACAACAAATACATATCTATCAACAAGTGAGTCTAAAAATTAAGTGAATTAAAAATTTGATCAACAGAATAAACTGGTGAATATAATAGAATCAGGAGCACAGAAAGGGAGTGGCCTGATAATTCTCTGGGGGAAAGGGATGAAGGGGGTACAGGGAGAGACTGGACAAAAATCATACACCTATGGATGAGGTCAATGGGAGGGAGGTAAGGGTAGAGGGAGAGTTGGGAGCCAGGTGGAGGGGAGCTATGTAGGGGAAAAACGACAAACAAATGTAATAATCTGAATAATAAAGATTTAATTAAAACAATAAAAATTATGTGCAATTTTAACTTCTGCATTTTGTAATGCCAGAGACCACCATTTGATTTTTAATGGAATCGTATAAGACACACAGCTAAAAATCAAAGGTCTTATCAGCTATGATTTAGAGATGAAATTCAATTGCTCTTCAGCTTCTCCATAGAGAAGAGAAAACAAATGCTTTTAAATTTGGGTAAGGACCCTTTCAACATAGTCTATAAAGTGATGAAGAAGGCGTCCTTAATATAACAATCAACCTTTTTGCAGGTCTTCATGTCCTTTCCCTTAATTTTCAGTAATATTATTACAGAAACATGGTGCTTTATTCATGCTATTCTCTGTAGTGATATGCTTCCCTGAATCCATTAAGAAAACATATAGCTAATCTCTCAAGGAGAACCATTTGGCCCAGACTGCATCAAAGAGACTCAAATTTGAATTTTTGCCCAAAGTCAGAAATACTTAGTCTCAGATGTATATTGTTAGGATTGAAGTAAAACAACATTCTTCATACAGTTTAAAATAGATCAGTCCTACCCATGTGGCTCAGTGGTTAAGCACTGACCCATTGGCCAGGTGTTCACAGTTCGATTCTGATTAAGGCACGGGGCATGTGCCAGAGTTTCAGGCTCAATCCCCAGTGGGAGGTGTGCAGGAGGCAGCCATCAATGATTCTCTGTCATCATTGATGTTTCTTTCCCTCTCTCCTCCCTCCCTCTCTCTGAAATCAACAAAAGCACATTAAAAAATAAATTAGATCAGACTGTGTAAGGTACCATATGAACAATTAATTTTTATTTAAATTATAGCAATAATTTTCTTGTGAAAAGTATAATTATATTGCCTTGTATTTTAGACCATGGATTTTTTTTAATTATAAAAGCACTAGTTTATTATTTGTGAACATTTAAAACACATGCCAATTTTTATAAACACAGTTTTGTCATTTTTTTAAATATTTCAAAAAAAGTGACTTTGGTTCTTCTCCTTTTCTGAGAGAATGACTATACATACTTCTTGAACACTTATAATCTCACATATTCACTTAGCTGCTTCTCCAACTAGATTATGAGTTACTTGAGAAGAGACTATAGTTTATGTGTAATAGGTGTATACCACAATGCTTAACACAGAGTGGATGCTTCATAAATATTTATGGAGCTATGATCCAAAACATCTAGCAAGCACAAAAGAGTTCCTATCAGTCTAACTTCAGTACTTTTGTTTTCCTTTGGCTGGTAGTGGTAAACAAGGAAGTGCAGTTCCCATTAAGTTCTTACAGTTGCCAGTTCCAATATTGGTCTTATTTTGCCTCTTATTTCTAGAAAGATATTATAACAACATTTTGCAAATGTTTACTATAGATAAGAACAGAAATAAATTTGTAGAGCCATTTCTTATTTTAGTAGTGCTTATTAAAATGGAAGTAATACATTTACATTCAATATCATATATATAATATGTATATAAGTATATAAAGAATATAAAATAATGTAGGCATAATATAAAATTGCTCTTCTAATTTATATGTGTAATTATCCAAAGACAAAGATTCCATTTTTAAAAGTAATAGTTTCACTTTAGTAAAAACATGGGGAAATTTATTGTAAATATATGGATTTCTCTTCATCACATACAAACATGTATTTGTTCTTCATGATGCCTTTTTCTTGGCTCAAACTAGAATGACTTTTAATGACTTACTCAAAAGTTTTAGTTGTTTCCTTGAAAAGATCAAAACTTGGGCTCTCATTTGTATGAAATGTTATAAATACAGATACAAGGAATACATTTTTAAGAGCGTGAAGCAATGACCTCTAAAGATATTTTACAAACCTATGATTACAAGAATTTTTACCCTAATACAGAAACTCCAGCTAATTTACTGTACTCCGTTCAATATCTTTACTCTGTCTTTCACATATGATTTGAGCCAAATCAAAACCTCCAATTCCTCATTTCTATAATAATAAACTTAATGACAGTGCCTCTTGAACCCCTTGAATCTAATATTATTCAAGTTACATCAAACACCCTGCACTCCCTTCAGCCTGCCAGAGCTTGGCATTATTTCCTACTTATTTATTTATTACTTATCTATTTATTTATTTTAGTATTGTGTTACATGTATACATATCTCCCCACTGACCCCTCTCCTCAGGCATACCACAATGCCCCAGTGTCTCTGTTCATTGGTTATGCTTATATGCATGCATACAAGTCCTTGGGTTGATCTCTTATCTGCCCCACCTCTCCTTAAACTTCCTGCTGTAATTTGACAGTCTGTTAGATGCTTTACTGCCTCCTTATCTATCCTTTTGTTCAGCAGATTATAATGTTCTTTATTATCCAAAAATGAGTGAGATCATGTGGTGTTTCTCCTTCACTGATGGGCTTATTTCACTAAGCCTAAGGCTCTCCAGTTCCATCCAGGTTGCTGCAAATGGTAAGAATTCCTTCTTTTGTATGGCACCATAGAATTCCATTGTGTAGATGTGCCACAGTTTTCGGATGAACTCATCTGCTGGCAGGCACCTAGGCTATTTCCAAATTGTAGCTATTGTAAATTGTGCTGCTATGAACATAGGGGTGCACAGATCCTTTCTGATTGGTGTTTCTAGTTTCTTAGAATATATTCCTAAGAGTGGAATTTCTGGGTCAAATGGGAATTCCAATTTTAGTTTTTTGAGGAAACTCCATACTGTTCTCCACAGTGGCTGCACCAGTCTGCATTCCCACCCACAGTGCACAAGGGTTCCTTTTTCTCCACATCCTCACCAAGACTTGTCGTTTGTTGATTTGTAGAAGATAACCATTTTGACAGGTGTAAGATGGTATTGCATTGTCATTTTGATTTGCATTTCTCAGATAATTAGTGATTTTGAACATGTTTTCATGTTTCTCTTGGCCTACCTTCTGTCGTCTTTCAAAAAGGTTCTATTTAGGTCCATTGCACATTTTTTTATTGGATCATTTATCTTCCTTTTATTAAGTTGTATAAGTTGGCTGTAGATGTTTGAGATTAAACCTTTATCAGTGATAACATTTGCAAATATGTTCTCACAAACAGTGGTCTTTCATGTTGTTTTGTTGATGGTTTATTTTGCTGTGCAAAAGCTTTTTATTTTGATGTAATCCCATTTGTTCATTTTTTCATTAGCTTCCATTGCCTTTGGAGCAGTATCAGTGAAGTTCTTTCAGCATATGTCTGAGATCGTGCTGCCTGTGGATTCCTCTAGTATTTTTATGGTTTCCCTTCTAATGTTTAAGTCCTGTATCCATTTTGAGTTTATTTTTTATTTGGTGTAAGTTGGTGGTTCAGTTTCATTTTTTTGCATGTATCTATCCAATTTTCCCAACACCATTTATTGAAGAGGCTATCTTGGCTCCATTGTACGTTCATGCCTCCTTTGTCAAATATTAGTTGAGCATAGTGGTTTGGATGGATATTTGGATTCTCTATTCTATTCCATTGGTCTATATGACTGTTCTTGTGCCAGGCTTTTTTGAGAACAGTTGCTTTGAATATAGCTTGAAATCTGGTATTTAGATCCCACCTACTTTATTCTTCTTCCTCAAAATTACTGTGGCTATTCATTTCTATAGTCCATCTTTCTCCTTTCCCATTTATAAAGTCAACCCTCCCTCTCTGTGGCCTTCTATTTCAAGTTCTGCCCTCATTGCCCCTTACTCATTTCTAAAATCTTCTATCCCTACCCTACTCCATTCATTTCTAAGGTCTTTCATCTTAGCTCCCTCCTAACCCCATTTTCTTTCTTTTCCAATATGTTTTTTATTGGTTTTAAAGAAAAGGAGAGAGGAGAGAGAGAAACGTCAATGAAAGAGAAGCATCAACATCCATTGGCTGCCCCCTGCATGATCAATTCCCAAAAACAGGGTGTGTGCCCTGACCCAGAATGGAACCAGTGACCTCCTGGTGCAAGGGTCGAGCTCATGGCTGGGCTCACCCACTTTTCTAATGTCTTCTTTCTTTATTCTTCCTTTCTCACTACTAAGGCCCATCTTCTATAGTTTTCCCTCTCATTTTTATTTTTATTTTTCTTAAATCCTCATCTAAGGATATCTTTTTTTGCTGAAAATTAGAGAGAGGGGAAGGAGGACACACACACACACACACACACACACAGAGAGAGAGAGAGAGAGAGAGAGAGAGAGAGAGAGAGAGAGAGGAGAGAGAGAGAGAGAGAGAGAGAGAGAGAGAGAGAGAGAGAAACACCTTGATTGGTTGTCTCCCCCACATGTCCCAATTGAGGCCCAGAATCACAACTGCACCCCAGCCCTGCGGGCCTGACTCAGTGGTTGAGCATGGACCTATGAACCAGGAAGTCTTGGTTGGATTCCCAGACAGGGCACTTGCCTGCATTGTGGGCATGATGCCTAGTGTGGAGCGTGCAGGAGGCAGCCGATCCATAATTCTCTCATTGATATTTTTATCTCTCTCCCTCTCCCTTCCTCTCTGAAATCAATAAAAAATATATTTTAAATAAAAAGTAACCTGCCACCCAGGTATCTGCACTTGACGGGGAGGAAACTGCAACCCCTTCCAGAGAGGCTCACAGTCTAACCATTTTGCATACAGGCCAGGGGCCCCTCTCATTTTTAAAGTCTGCTTCTCTGCTCTCCTACTCTACCCCTTCATTTTAAAATCTCCTCCCCCACCCTGCCTGCTCTGCCCCTACCATTCCCAATGTCTGTCTTTCCTACTGATTTCTTCCACCCTCACAGCTGTCCCCTCTATTTCCCTTTCCTTTCTAAGTTATGCCCCCCTTACCTTTCCCCACCTAATTTCTATGGCTATCCCCCTTCACCACTTTTACATCCAACCCTCTATACTCTGCTCTCCTACACTCATCTCTAAGGTGAAACCTCTTTACGTTTCACATTTCCAAGTTTGGCCCTTCCTACTCCTCCCCTCAGTATCAAATGTTTCTCATACTTCTCCTCCCCTTCACATTTCTAAAGTTGCCCTTCCGGTTTTGCTCCCTCTCACTGCCAAAGTTTCCACCTTCCCTGTTCTGCTGTCCATGCCCCCATCCTGACTGCCTACGCCCACTCTTCCTCCCCACAAGTCTTTCTCCCCTGCTGCCGCTGTCTGCCCCAACCCCCTCTAGAAGTTGGAGGTGCCAGGCTAGAAAACACAAGCAAATAATACCACTTCAAGGAATATATCCCAAGAAAACAGAAACACCAATCAGAAAGGATATATGCACCCTCATGTTCATAGCAGCACAATTTACAATAGCTACGATTTGGAAACAGCCTAAATGTCCATCAGCAGATGAGTGGATCAGAAAACTGTGGTACATCTACACAATGGAATACTATGCCACTATAAAAAAGAATGAATTCTTACCATTTGAAGCAGCATGGATGGAACTGGAAAACATTATGCTAAGTGAAATAAGCCAGGCAGTGAAAGAAAAATACCACATGATCTCACTCATTTATGGATAATAAAGAACCTTATAACTTGATGAACAAAAATAGATACAGAGGCAGAAAAGCATCGAACAGACTGTCAAATTATAGCAGGAAGGCTGGGAAGTGTTGAGGAGGGGCGGGAAGAGATCAACCGAAGGACCTGTATGCATGCATATAAGCACACCAATGGACGCAAGACACTGGGGTGGGTAGGGGAGGCCAGGGGGAGGTCAATAGGGGAAAAAAGGAGACATATGTACTACTATTTGTAATATTTTAAACAATAAAATAAAATAAATTAAAATAAAATTTAATAGGAAAACTTAAAAAAAAAATAGCCACTTTGCCCAGGCAAGGGCATGCTGCTGACTGCCAATCCTGCCAAACAACTAAGGCTTGCTCCTTACCCTGGCATCCAGCCATTTATGCCAAGTGCTAAGATTCCAAAGAGGGGGTGGTCCCATTTGTGTGAAGGGAGTGGGTATTTTGCTGGCATTCCTTAGAAAAGGGAAAAATATGGAGGTAGCCAGCTTTTTATTCCTTCTGCCCATCCCCTCCCAGCAAGCCTTACTCCCCACAAAGGCCAATGGCCAGTTTCCCACCTTACAGGGGAGAAACAAACGGGCGGGAAAATGGGAGCTGAGAAGAGAGGCCTAGCTGCCATCCTTATCCGCTTTGGGGTGGTGACTAGCCTCCAAGCTAAGCGTGCCTCTCAAACTTCCAGCAGGCTGCCTGACAGGAGGTCTCCTGCTCTCAGTCTGGGATCCGAACCTCCATACCTAGAGACATATCTAAAAAAGGCATCTTCCCCAAAATCTTAGGGTCTGTTGGTGCTCACTTGGAAAGTGAAGCCATTTCCTTCTCGGGATATAATTGCTTCACTCACTGAGGGGGCTATGAACCACCTAGTGCCCTCTCAGGACTTGCTGGGGCCTTTACCAGACTCATTGGCCAATCACAGTCTCTCCCTTCTGTTGCTAAGGCCCAAGGGATGGAGCTGGTGTATTCTGCTTCCCAGGTTTCCAATCAGGAACTCGACTTACACACAAAAACTCTCCCACTTCTTTACAGCTCTTTCTAAAAGCAGTCTCTTCTGTGCATCCACTACGTGGTCAGTTACAATTTTTTTTTTTCAGGCAATAAATCAAGTTTATTTGAACACAGAACATACCGTGTGACCCCCACAGCTGCCCACTGACAGCCCCCACCTCTCACCCCATAACCACCCTTTGGGGGCAACTTTGAGGAGATAGAAGGCCAAGGATTTCATTCCCAACAGTCCTCTGAAGCCTTCAAAAATAGACCTAAGGGAGTTAAGATACTGGAGGACAGAGGGTGTCACCCCCTAAATCTATGACCCACCACCGTCCTTGACCCCTAGGTGACCTCCAGCAACGTCCTCTCCATTCCCTCCCACTTCCCTGCGTTCTGGGGACCTCCACCAACCCCCTCAATATCCATAAATAGACCAGCATGTGCAGCAGCAAGAATGTCTTGCACCTTCGCATAAATTAAATAAATATTACATACACCCATCTATCACCTAGGAGGCACACATAAACATTAATTAGGAGAAATGAGACATAAATTAACCCCGCCTTCCTTCCACATAGGCCTGGCCTGACATGTCTGCGCATGTCCCATCCAGGCTCAGGCTGGCGATTCCCCTGTAATGTTGAAAGTTGCCTCCTGAATCCTAGTTTGGGATATGCTCTTGCACACCAGATACACCTAGTGTTTCTTTCAGATTCTTTCAGATTCCCCTGAGGGCTGAGGATAGTCATAGGTAGAAAGCAGCCAGTTGTTCCTGGAAAAAAGTGCCCAGATCCAGAGCATTGTTCGAGGACTCTGCGGTTAGATTAAGGGGCTTAAAGGCTGCGGGTGCGGGAATGAGCATGGGGGACACAGCGCTGGGGATATCCTCTGGGGTCAGGGCACCCACACACCTTCTTCAGCCATCAGGTCTGGCAGAAGACAATGAAGAGCAGGAGAAAGAGGAGCCTTTTGGCAGGATTCAGATCTTCAGCAGGCAGCTGGCGCCGGACCACTTGTGGAGAGAGGACCCTAGGCTGGGAGGCACTAGGCCACACCGTGGGGATCACCGCTGGCTCAGGGAGAAGGCTAAACATGAAGATCTCAGTACCAGTACTGAATGACAGTCATTGTAGTCAGGGAACTTCGAGGGTGACACATGGTAGCTTATCCAAGAATCTTTCATAGCTATTAGAACAGTGGTTCTCAACCTGTGGGTTGCGACCCCTTTGGGGGTCGAATGACCCTTTCACAGGGGTCGCCTAATACTGTTGGAAAACACCTATTTCCCATGGTGTTTGGAACCAACAGACCGCTCCTCGGTGTAGCAAAATGTAACAATGTAGTTTACTGTTGTCATATTAAGACTGTTACCCATGCTACACCACGATTCAAGACAAAATTTCATTTATTTGTAATTAAAAATAAATATTTCACAATATATAATTACATATTGTTTTTGTGATTAATCACTATGCTTTAATTATGTTCAATTTGTAACAATGAAAATACATCCTGCATATCAGATATTTACATTACAGTTCATAACAGTAGCAAGATTACAGTTATGAAGTAGCAACGGAAATAATTTTATGGTTGGGGGTCACCACCACATGAGGAGCTGTCTTAAAGGGT